>JAPMUY010002270.1:0-20485 GCA_026901105.3 Galaxias olidus
GTGGACTAAAAATAATATATATAGGAGGTGAAAAAATGACATGGCGGACTGAAAATAATATATATATATATATCTAGGAGGACAATAAATATGTAGGAGGACAAGAAATAACAATAATATATGTAGGAGGACAAAAATATATACGTAGGAGAACGATAAATGATATATGTGGAACAAAAAATTATATATGCAGGAGGACAAAAATAACAATAATATATGTAGGAGGACAAAAAATAATATATGCAGGTTCCATATAGCACCAGCCCCGGTTCCATATAGCACCACCTTCCGGTTCCATATAGCACCACCTTCTGGTTCCATATAGCACCACCTTCCCCCAGCCCCGGTTCCATATAGCACCAGGCCCGGTTCTGTATAGCACCACCGTCCCCCAGCCCCGGTTCCATATAGCACCACATTCCTCCAGCCCTGGTTTAATGGAGCTTGCAGCTTCTTAAGCCTAGACGTGTAATGGAGAAACTGAATACATGGAAGTGACCTGCTGGTTCCTTCTCAGCTTATCTCCTTATGTGTCCTGTCTCTTTGTTAAAAATGAATATAGACTAACAAACGGCAATCCAATCAAGACTTAAGTGCAACTCGAGTCCAAGTCGCAGACTCGAGCCCCCATCACTGCCACCTGCTTAAAGACACCAGCATCAGTTTCCTTTTCTTTGGTCGTTCTGGGTTCTGGTCTTACCGTTTGTAAAAAAAGCAATTCAATCGGTATAACACCTGACTGATACTGCATATTCTCCCTGGAATACAATAACCATTTTTCAAAAACTACACTTTGCACACTAGGTGGCAGTGCTAAATCAAAGATGTGGTCTTCTTTTTCCCAATCTTCTGCAGGATTATTCTGCTCTCGTGTGTTCCTGAGGCAACCGAGGAGGATGCTCGCTTCTTATCGGGAGTTTATGGCAATAAGGTCTGTTTGGTCTACATACATAGGTTTTAAGGGTGTGATGTCAATTTAATTCACAGCATTTACTTACTTTAACTCCAGGGAGAGACATTTCTGGTCTTGTAATTTGGACTCGCAGCTCCTAAATGGTGTGGATTCTCTTGTAAGCTTCTAAATGTGTGAATTATTCATTATTTAAACTGGGTCCCAAGGAAGAGCCATCTAATGGTAAAAAAGTTCATAAGGAGTATGTTCGCATTTAACAGTTTGACGTTTCCTTATTTCGCTTGGTTCACTCTAGTTACTCCAGGCTTTATTCAACCGCAATGTTATTAACACTTAAAAATGCCATCTGTTAAGACACTGTAACTGAGTCTGAACAGACTGGTTTGTGATGCAGTGCAGTAAATGTCACTGGTTTCATCAACACAGGCACATGAATGGGTAAATGGAATAACTGGTTGATAACTTCTTGATTTAGATCACAACTTGTATTTTTCAACAGGTGCGTTGCTAGACATAAAGTACTACTGGGGCACCACCCATTACTCAAATCACAGTTTTTTTCTTGGATATACCTGCTACATGTATTTAATGTGCTATTTGAACTTACTACCACTGCCTTATTGCTGCTGCACTAAAACAACTAAAAGGTAAAGGTAAGTAAAAGGGGTCAAGCAACGCCCATGCTTTTAAATTAAACAAATATTCAGACCAACGTTAATTTTAATATTGATAAAAAACACATTTTATTTACATAAATTACAAGAAAGCACAAACCGGTTCACCAAAACCTACATTAAAAACATCTCGTATATATTACATTTAACAGATTTACTATAATGTACTCCATGTCGCAAGTAAAATCTTTAATAAATAGAAGGTCTATACCAAACATCATTGGCGTTTCTTTTTAAAACCGCTACTAGTCAGAGAACAAAAACAGAGTTGGGACATTGTACTCACAGCACTGAGAGGACAACAAAATCAGGACCATCTTCTGTGTGACCTCTTTATGATCTGAAACACCTGGTTCTGGACTAGTGGTTATAGAACTCTGTGTACATTGTTTGGCAGGGGAAAATGAGTGAAGTCTTCACAAGGAGGAGGTTGTGGAGTCCACCACTTCTCGTCCATTACACACCGTTGGCACAACGTTAGAGGCTGATGCTGCAAAATGTAACACCATTTCAAATCACAACGGCATCTCCTAAAGGCTGCCATTCTTACTCCAGAGGAACGATAGTGGTAGTGAAGGATAGTGGCTTTTGATGTTAATAAGGGCACTGACAATAGGACAAATTTTTATGAGGACAATGAAACACGAGTTACCTTGGGAGAAGCTGGAGCCGGGGCCAGTGGTGACACTGAAGCGGGTGGTGGGCACCCTGAGCGTGGTGACATTCTTCTGGGGCTGGAACAGGATGATGTGGACCTTGGGGGCGAAGAGGCAGCCCAACACCACCGATCCACTCAGACTGACAGAGATGCACATGGTGGTGGTCTGAACCTGGAAAAAAAGTTGGAAAACGGGTCATGAAAAAGGGATTATCTCCCGGTCAAACTGTAACACCATGATGGAAATGTCAACAGGTTTAAGAACGCATCGTTGAAGTCAACGTGAAGGCACCCATTCATCATCACGCATACTTTATTGTAACACTGTTCTTTTGATTCTCGATCACATTGTTGAGTAAATGAATTTGGAGGAGACTTGATGACACAGGCGGTGTTCAGCTAAGGAGTTGCCAGCAGCACTATGTGAGAGGTGTAAATGAGCTGTTTATGTGGCTGCCAGTCCCTAACCTCAATCTGCCTGGCTCCTCCCATTCTATCCACCCACTCATAGCGGATATATCATCAGTATAGGAATCTGTGTTAACCAGAGGTGAATTTTCTCCTGTATTTATGCGCTGTGCTGCCTTGTGTGGTACTATAGGATGGATAGAAGGAGCATCTTGGTAGGGTGTCAGGCCAAGAAGAGCTGTAAATGCTAACACAGGCTTTATAAATATGTTGCATCCCAGAACTAAGCAGTGGACGCAATATTTGCATCCACGGTGCCTCTACAGCCCCACTGCCCGCAAAACAGGGAGGCTAAATGACAGCGTCTCCCAAAAGCCAGATGAAAATCTTTGAGCTGTGTCGCAACTCCCATGTCAATGGCACTCTTCATTAAGCCTGTCTTAATGTGTTACCATGAAATGGATATATATCTCAATCCCTGGGTTGAGCGAAAAATGCATGACAACATGAACTACACAATCTCATCAAGTTATCAATCAAGTCCTAGTGCCTATAGTGTTTTAAGGCATAGCCACACACAGTTCCTTTGTTTATACTGATAATAGATTTGAATTGCAGAAGTGCTTTAGAATGATCCATTTAGTGGTTCTAATAATGCAAAATATGTTTTCTGGGCAGAAAAAAGTACAAGGAGTGTTCTTTTGCTGTAAGATCTTTCCCGTTCCACTACCGAGGAGAGTGGGACAGATGTAGCCAGCGGGGATTGTTCTTTGTTGTTTTATTTTACATTGACTTGTGACCCTGGTGCTAGCGAAGATTGTATCTTAATGCCCTCGACGGGGATTGAGCCCAGGTCGTGTGTTCACCAGCACCAGAGGGAAAGTCCTTACGTTTTTGGCCGTAGGAAAAGCTACCGAATAATCTGAGCGATCATACTTAGCTGATTTAGGTCGTTTTTACTAGTCTGTGACCGCTACGCAGAGAACATGGCTGCTATGATGGTTTTCACAGAGAAGTACCTAACTGAACTGAACTGATAGTCTATAAATATATGTGGACTTGTTCAACTTCTGTACAGGTTTGTGTGGAAATAGATGAGTCTGTTCATTTTGACTCTTGTTGTTGCTAGTATCCTATACTATATATACATATATGAATACACATGTACTGTGTTTTCATTGCCAGGTGTAGTCTGGCTGCAGATGGTTGGTCACCTTGGTGTGCAGCTGTTATCTGATGGCCAGTACTGGTGTCTGAGGAGGATAATTTCCCTTGTGGCACAGAACATGTCCTCAATAATTTATCATATAATCAAATTTGATGTTCACGCTTCAGGAGACCATTTTGTTTACTTTAACATTTAATGAAAGGCCACATCCATATGTGTGTATGCATGATTATTCAACTAGAGACTTGTGAAGTATCCGGCTGTGAAAACAATCTCAGAACAAGCAGGTGACTAAAGGAACACAGAGTAATGGGCCCCTGGCTGTAGAACTACAGTATAAGACATACGGGCAATCCAGTTGCAACAGCAATTATTCATTTGTCAGAGTGGAGTTTTGTGTCGGTGTGATGCGTGCGTTCTGTCTGGCTCTTGCTGGCTGTGTTTGGGTACCTCTAGGTAGGGTCCCTCTGAGCCCCTCCGTGGTCCCTGAGCAAGGGAGGGACACAGCTGGGACTCTATGTCCTACTCTTTCACACTCCATTCCACACAGCTACGCACAGGGACACACATTCTGTCCCCGTTCAGCCCTCCCCTCTCCTGCCTGCTCACACTCTGTTTCACTAGAAGACCCCACTCTAAATCCTCTCCTCCCTCTCACCTTTCCCCCCAGCACTCGAGTAGTGCCCCGGGGGAAAACACCTCAGAACCCAGGCCCTCTGTTGCCTTACGTCTCTAGATCCTTCACAAGACCTTTGTGTGTCAGCGGATGTCTGTGTTGCAGGGGATTTAGCAAAGAGAAAATCGAAACATTACATTTAAGCTCTAGGTGGACAGTGACACAAAATAAAACTAAACTAACCTAATTCTTAGAGATTCGGCTGGATTTGCTTTATTGATAGGCCACGAGCATACCGTATAATAGTTTGTATACAATTATAGTGAAGAGAAAATAAAAACCTGCCATATTATCATACAATACAATTACATGCAATGCAGCTGAAGTGGTTTACTAAGCAATGCCAATGTTAATTTCCTTAAGTGCCCAATAACAGGTCTATTCCGTTTGGAAGGGGTCCAGCCCGTTTTAGGCAAGTCTGTGCCAGGAATTGATCTGCTCCATGTCTTTGTTTTCTCCTGGAACAGATTTCTCAGCTACATGAAAGGTTTGATTCTTTTTATCAGGGTTAAAGATAAGTGATCAAAGGAAATTCATGTCATTGTAACTTGCAGGTACTTAAGGGAACAATCAATAAATTCACAACTCTTCATTTGACTCATGGTAAGGTCACAGATTATACAGTTAAACCACAGTCATTACTCTATTCTCTCCTTTTCTCTATTTTGAACATGCTTCCCTTAACTTGGCAAAATCGTGTTAGAGATTACTTGTCACTTGTCACAAAGGACCAAGCTAATAGACGCTAAGTCTGTAAGACTTTTGTCTTCCACATAGTAACTTACTCTGTAGTCACTGGCGGTGACGTAGAAGATGGGCTGGAAGGCCAGCCAGATGATGCAGGTGGTGTACATGGTGAAGCCAATGAACTTGGCCTCGTTGAAGTTCTCGGGGCACTTGCGGGTCTTGAAGGCGTAGACGGTGCACAGGATGATGAGGACGCAGTTGTAGGTGAGGGACATGAGCATGCTGGAGTCCTTGCTGTTGCACTTGAGGGTGACCACGTCTCTCTTCTCGGGGTTCACCTCCTTCCGGACGCCCGGAGCCTCCAGCAGCAGCCACACCACCACCACGATCAGCTGGCAGGAGATCAGCGCCCCGCAGATGGCCACCTGGGAGGCGGGGCTGATGAAGCGGGGCCGCTGGGCGCCGTCCTTCACGCCGCTGAAGATGCGGGCGATGCGGTTGGTCTTGGTGAGGAGGGCCGAGTAGCACACGGCGAAGGAGGTGCCCAGGCCCAGCCGGCGCAGCGTGCACACGGCCGCCGAGGGCTTGGCGATGTAGATGAAGGTCATGCTGTAGCACATCAGCACCCCCAGCAGCAGGATGTAGGAGAGCTCCCGCCCGCTGGCCTTCACCACGGGGGTCTCGTTGTGCTTGAGGAAGAGGCCGATGATGAAGAGCGTGCAGAGCAGGCCCAGGCAGGAGATGGTGACGGGGCCCACAGCCCAGGCATCCTCCCAGCGGATGTACTCCTCGGGCAGGTCATAGCAGCCCGTCAGGTTGGCCAGGGGCCACTGGCCGAAGCTGCAGTCGGCGCAGGTGAACTCGTCCAGCAAGTACTGGAAGGGCTGGCAGGGGATGCAGATCCAGCAGCACACGTCGCCGGGCTGCATGCTCTTCACCTCGTTCTTCCTGCAGGGGTCACTGCACTGCGAGGTGGGGGCTGTCCACGGGGTCTGACTGGTGTTGAGGGTCAGGTCCTGGGACCAGTAGCCCACCTTACGGTAGACGTACCGCTCCCCTTCTTTGTGGTAGTGGAAGATGTTGTAGCGGCCGAGGCTGTCTCCGAAGCCATCGAAGCGCACCTCGTTCTCTGTGTCTGCTGGGCGGAACGGAGCTGTTGGGATGGGAGAAGGAAAAAGGTAATAAAGTGAGGCAAATTAACGTGCAACCATAATAATGAACATCCTATGACAATTCATTTGCTCGCTTTCGGTGTTTCAGTAAAATGCAATTTCATCCTCGATAACTAAACAGCATCCTGTGGAGGATAACCCTGCTGGTTTGCTTTAGTTAGGAATGTTTGGCTCCATATTGTGATGGATTTTTCACATCCACTGGCATTTCCCCTCCTTTCTGGTTGGATTATACAGTGGCCACTGCATGTGACACAGGTGCACATCACACATTTACATAATTGAAGCCAACAAAGTCCTGAGTGCTTTTGTTGGTACAATAATATTGCTAAAGCCTGGAATGAGAACCCGAGGAACGTGTTTTTAACTTGGCAAAACACAGCACTCATATTTAGATAGATTATAGTGTAATGAAAAGGGAGAGACAAATATTGTCAAGAAAATGATTGCAATAATTACTATTTCCCGGATACTGTAAGCGTTGAGTATGGGTGACTCAACAAGACTAAATGCATTAGCTAAAAGAACCTAAAAAGAATAATGTATTTAGAGTATAACTAAATAGAATACATACAGTGCCGCAGCGCAGGGAATATGGGTTGTAGAGCGATTAGGGGAAGATTTGTGACCCTGTAGCTCCCATACACCCACTCCCCAAAGATGTCCTATTTCCTCAGGCTACTGTCTTATAATCGAATCAGATTCCTCCTGACATCAACCCCCTTGGGTCTTCATTTAAAATCCATGGAAGGTTGAGACGGATGGCCTGACTAAATCAATCTGCTCCCACCCAACGCCATCCTTCACCCTGAACCTGACAGCCATTATTCCACCAGTACCTTCATTCTCAGGGTGAGGCCACTGGCAGCCCTCTCAGGGGTTTAACTGAGGCATGTGGCTTGAAGAGGGTGTCATATGTGATGTTCCCATTTTCTGAAGGTGGTAAGGGGTTTTGCATAAGCGTTCAGTCATTGCTTTTAACTGATAAGCTCTCACTGCTTTTTTGCCGGATGTGGCCAGTGCCATAACCTATACATTCAGTGGTTAGGATGGCATTCCAATCACTTCCGCCTGGAGACGTGAGGGACAACGAGCTACCAAGAGTGAGGCTGCAAAAGGATGCTTGATCTTGCAATGGAAGCATCAACCTAAAAACATCTTTGAAAAAAACTGATCTTAATTGAAGCATCCATGTGGTGTGATGTAAAATGTATTTAACTTGTATTCAAACTAAGGGGTGAATTAGGAAATAATTCCCTTGAGAATATAAAAGAGATTATGTCAAATCCAATATCCTATTTTAAAACCTACTGACAATAAATATATTGTTCTCATTCCAGGTATAATCTATTTCATAACACCCACCATCAAATTTGGTCTTGAGGATGTAGTCCCTGTAGAACTTCCTGCCGTTGCCTGGCTTCAGAGCCTCGCACACCTTGGTGGAGTTGGGACACAGGGCCTGTCTCATGTTGTGCAGGGCATGAGCTATGGCGTAGACCGCGTTCACCACAAACATAATCTTGGACTCTGGCTCGAACGGGATGTCCCGCAGCGAATGCTTCCCACAGCCCAGGTCATGGAGGCTGCACTGGAACTGGTTCTCCCAGAACTCTCGGAACCAAGGGTTGCGTGTGTTGTTGTAGGGGTTTAGGCCTACAAAGTACTCGTTAAAGGGGCGTATGGGGTAGGAGGCCAGCTCGATGGTGAAGGCGCCGTCTGCCACAGCCTCGCTGCCCCTCACAACGCTCTCCTGCGCCCCCCAGCCGTCGCTGGCCACCCAGGTGAAGGTAACGTTCATGCGATTAGCCGCCACCAGCAGCTCGCGGGCATCCTCGCTGCGGGTGAACAGGATGACCACCTTGGCGTTGGACTTCTGCTGCAGCGAGCGGATGACGTTGTCGTAGCTCCAGCGGCTCATGGAGCGGCTGACCTTGGCCGAGGTGGCGATGCAGATCTGGCGGGCGCGGGCCTCCTGCTGGAAGGCGTCGATGCCGGTCTCGCCGTAGTCCCCCTCGGAGGCCACCGTGGACACGTAGGTCCAGTTGAAGTAGCGCAGGATCTCGGCCATGGCCTTGGCCTGGTAGAAGTCTGGGGGCACGGTGCGGGCGAAGTAGTCGTAGCGGCTCTTGTCGCTGAGCTTGGCGCTGGTGGAGGCGTAGCTGATCTGGGGGATCTGGAAGAGCCGCAGGAGGTTGGCCACCTGGAGGGAAGGACATCAAGAAGATTTTTTTCTGAAACAAGCTGCAAAAATAACATCGTGATAGACCTTGTGTATTTATGTATGAGGAACTTCATAACTCACAACCTTGAATATTTACCACTTTGTTAACTGAATGATTAAACAAATGGATAAGATGAGCCACAGTGGTCTGTAGCTGTTTGTTGCCCCTGCAGAGAGGATCAGTATCACTCCAGTCTGAATCTCATATCTCAGAGCTGGATCCCTGCAGAGCCCTTCACAACCCTCCCTCCCTCCGTACCTGCTGATTGTCGAGCTATATCACGGCATTGCCCAGGGCTCCAGAGATAGCTTACCCACACCTGTCACATCTCATCTACAAGACCGTCAACAATAGACAACAATAATGCTATGAAATATCTGCCTGATAGCTGAGTTAAGACTTACCAGGGGACACACAATGAACACAATGAAAATAAGTAAAGGCTTTCGCTAAAATTTTACTTTTAAGGGAGCGTGAGGGTGGTGGTGGGCGGTAGGATAGTACAGTGTATTCCCGGGTATAAAGGAATCCTTAAACCTTCTGCTTTTTGCTCAGATTTTGTCAGTGTCTTGACGCTGCACGATAGAGGCTCCGAGCTGTCTTTTGCTCCAGGCATGTCTCTGGAAGCCAGAGGGGAGTCACGCTGTCAACGCCAAAGCCAAAGCTTTAATGCAGCCTCTCACACCCACCCGCTCATAGTACAACGTCTTCCAACATAAAATCCCTTGGGGAAAAAACTGAGTCTGTGTGAATGGAGGTATAACTAAGCCCTCCGAGTGAACCATAAGTAGGATGCGTCTACCATGACACTTCAAAAACTATCCTCATTACGATAATGTGCTTTTCTAAAACGTAGCTTCATTAAAGATGAGATCAAATACTGAGCAATGCTATGGCACATCCAATGAGATGTGGCTGCATATCTTTCAATCATGGAAATCTTTGTTTTTCAATCAGATCAGAGGGATCTGCGGAATAGATGAGTCAGTGGCAGTGATGTTCAATCCTCTAGATGTATTGGTATTAATGAGCGGGCATTCATGGAACAGTAAATTTAAAACATTTTAGTAAACGAAAGCTGAAACAGACAACTTATAATATACAGTATATATATATATAATATATATGTATATATATGTCGGCCCTGTGATAGACTGGCGACCTGTCCAGGGTGTACCCCGCCTCTCGCCCTGTGTCCGCTGGGATAGGCTCCAGCCCCCCCCCGTGACCCTGTACAGGATAAGCGGTTAAGTTAATGGATGGATGGATGGATATATATATATATATACTATATATATATATATATATATATATATATATATATATATATAGTTACAGCAGTAGAAAACATTATGTATATTAAATAAAATACTTATTCGAAGCAGCTCAATAAATTAAAGGTCAGGTAAATAAGAATGAATATAATGCTTCTAATCCAAAACCAGGGTAAAGTAGGCTGTAGAAAAAGGAAGTTGACATTTCAAAAGTGTCTTTACCCGGAGGTTTCCTAGCTTGGTAGAGAATATCTATCATAACTATATTGCCATGTTACATTACTGGGTTCTGCCCTTAACCCGCCATGTGGAGAGACAGCTGGCAGAAGGAAGCTGGCTCTCCCCTGAGAATGTCACATCTTAAGTGCAAACTGACAGAGATACGCAGAGTAGGTACAACAGGATGTGGGGAAAATCCAAGGTTCACATAAAAAGGTGTTCACAAACCCCACATGGATGGGGCTCAGGTAGACGGTGTATTCGCCTCAAAGTAGATTCTCTCTGGAAATGAGTTTAGTCAAATAGGTAGATTAAAAAAGCTTTGTGCTGAATTAACAAGAAACATACATACAGCTCCTAGATAACTCTACGCAGGTTCTAATTAATGCGTTATTATAGCACATCCTCTAAGACTGTAATTACTGGAGGACACAAATACTAAGGAGCGATCATAATTAACTAGCTGCTTGTTAACTTAATGAAATTCTTTGTTATGATATTCCATTATGAGGGAGTCGAAGTTTACCAGCAACCGTGAACATCATGGACAACCTACAGAATAATCTACCCAGTCCCAGGGGAGAATGTCACAGCCTGGAGGTTATGTCTTTGGCGAGGGGCTTTTAGGCAATCGTTACATCCATTTATTTGACTTATTTATCATTGTCAAGGTCTCTCACCTGTCAGACGTGCTGAACACTAACATACCAAAGGAGTAATACATTTCCCCTGGCAGTCCCTGAGGGGAATCAGTAAGAGGGACGGAGATCAAGATGAAGCTTCTCGCTCATACCCTAAGGCTTTTTCTTCAGGTGCTTTATAAGGCACCTCATCAATTTTCGGAAGATCACTTAAAGCAGCAGATTAGCTTTAGCTGGAATGGAAATCAATTATACTTTACAGGGAGAATTTCCAGACAACAAAAGGAGATAGAAGCACTTCTAAAACACAGAAAGCCTGAAGCAAATGGCAAGTTTTAGAAGGGGGCGTTTGACTCACTTTGATCATTTTAAAAAACTTGATCCTGATGATTTTACATTCATGCTACATTGATTTATCATAACATGTTTTGTACGCGTTACCAAATCTAAGCTAATGCATTTTTTTTCAGTACATGAAGAATTGTTGTTTGTATTTATTATTGAAGAACATGCTGTTTACTTACTCAGTGAATCCACCAAACTTCAAAGCTGTCTTTATTCAATGTTTACGCACAATGACAACAGACAAACACGCATTGTTAAAAAGGCCGTCTGTTCATTTTCAAACATTGACACGAGAAACAACATGAAAAACTAATGTTGATGCATCTTGTATTACACATGTCAATTAATCTGGTTGAACACTGTGGATTTGTTCTAGAGCAATCCTTTGTCTACGTTAACTTGTGAGGCTCTGAATAACCCTGATAATAATAATATGATTTATAGTGCATTTTCATTTTGATTGGTATTAGACAACCTAAGCTTAATCTTGAACACAGCTTTGCAACGTTTTACTGTTACTGTTAGGTCTTCCGAGTTAAATTGTAATATAGTATGTATTTATACCACGCATTTAGTTTCAGGCATACAGCTATTGTTGTATGGTTCTTTGATAGGGAACAAATTTGAGTTGTTTGATTTACACTCTGTGGCTCCATTTGACTGACATAAACACATTAGCTATGCAGCTTTGCTCTGTTTGAGATATTAGGGATCATCCTTTGTGAGCCAGCCCATCTTCAATTAAGAAATATTAGGGAACAGGAGGACGGGATTTTCACTTGAGAAGTCTGCTATGGATGTATTAGTCTACCAGCTTTTCCTTGGTCGTAATTGGAACAGAGAAATTGTAGCATTAGAGATATAGGCATAGCGCCTGACAAGCTCTTTGAGGAGGAGGCTCATGTTTTCAGGCAGGCATCCAGCAGCAGGGAGAAGACTTACAGAAAGGTCCACAGAGCCTCCCCCCACCCCCACCCCCACAATACATCATAAACAATACTGTGGACTTGTCGTTCACCATAAACCTCCCAAGACTAGTGGAGGGGTTAGCTATCTCTCCTCAGCGCGAGTGGCAGTGCAGTAACATCAGCAGAACGGTGCAGAATTAAAGAACCACATGACATCACAAAATATATATCCTTATGCAGACAGAAAAATGATTGAATTTACACTTGATAGGTTTCTGAAATGGAAGCCATGGGGTAGCAGTGCAATTTCCCCGGCGCTTGATATCCCAAATGGTGCTAGAAACAGAATATGGTAGCCAGACGAAAAAGTAATCACTACGTACCATCTAATAGAATATTTGAGTTCCAGTCATTTACTGTACACAAATCAAGGTCTAAGAAGGCTCACGAGACCCACATTTTCTTTTAATTTGAAATTCAGCATGTTACATAATATCTCCTACCATTATTTGAAATAGTTGCACCAGATTATTTTGACACTGGAGCCATAGGAATGTCCTCACATAATCCTATATGGTGTGATAGGCCACTGTAATATTTGATTAACAGGTTTCAAGGTACAATTAAAGAAATGGTACTTGTATATGTGATGTAAATTCGATTCAACCACAATAGCTGTTTGAGTAATACATCATCTTTACCTAGCGTTAATACATAATCTTTCCCTAGCGTTCAACAACTACGAAATGTGATTTAGGCTGCACTGGCCTTCACTTCATCAGCCTGTGTATGCCAACTGTGTGCTGGTGTTATTGAAGAAGAAACACTGCGAAGAATGCCCATTCAAAGTGAAACTGAGAGACACAGAGAAAGGAGAGAGAGGTAGAGAGAGATTATGAGTGAAAGAAAGAAAGAAAGAAAGAAAGAGAGAGAGAGAGAGAGAGAGAGCGACAGAGAGAGAGAGAGACAGGATACATTAAACCGGAAGGCAGGAAGCATAGAGGTATGAAGAGAAGGGCTGAAAGTCAGAAAGGCTATCTGACAGCAAGCAAGCAAAGAGAGAATCCTAATGCAGCCGACCACATAGAGCGCGAGCCTCATGTAGATGTCATGATTTTTTCAACATGAAAAGCCCATCTGCTCTTCCCAGAAGCCTGTCTCAGTGGGCCTCCGCAATAACACACTGGTCCCACTGTAGGCCTCCTGAGCGCTGCTTTCTAACACAGGAAAACACACGTGTAACCACACACACACACACACTCACACACACTCAGGTACATGTGCATTTCGTTTTCAAGCACCAACATGCACACAGTCTCTTAAGAATGGAGAGGAGGTTTAACAACCATTTTCACACCATTTTGTATTTTCAGGAGCGAGCGCTACTGTATAGCAGCAGATACCGTATCCGAATTAACGCCGTAGTCCTCAGAGTTCAGTTGCTTGGCAACAGCCCTTAAAATGTTCTACCAGGTGGAAATGTGACCCGTTAAGAAACCCCCAAACAATAAATAAAGAGAATGTCTCTCATTCTGCCATGTCTTTTTAACCCGGAAGTTAAAAGAAACCCCCAAACAATAAATAAAGAGAATGTCTCTCATTCTGCCATGTCTTTTTAACCTGGACGGACGGTTCACGGAGCCAGCACAATCACCACGCTCTTTTTGAAGGTCTCACACCAGCACAATGGATGACAGCTCTGCCCACACTCACCAAGGATGCGTTTCCGTGTCTGGTTAGAGTTGTATCGTGGCACCGTTCGTTTTCCTCTGCAATGCTATCCATGACTTCCGTGCATTCTTTCCGCTGACAAAGCGGTCCCTTCCCATGAATCATACACCACCCCTCTGTCAAGAGCCCGGGGCTGCTCAGGAGGATGGGAACCAGGTTTGGGATGCCTTCATGTGCCACACAGGAGTTGTTTGAACCTGATTGCGATATTAGCTTAAATGACATGTCACACCCGTGCCCCTTCATTCACATCGGATATGGAGGAGCCCCCAATGAGTTGAACTCGGGCAACTATGTATTGACTGCATTAGGAGTGAGTTCTGCCAAGCCACTGAATAATCCAATCATGCACGCATTATTTATTGTATATGGGAGCATGTTCTTTACTTTTACCCATGCATTATACATTTTCACTGCCTGGCTCAACTGTTTTCCTCATTATTGTGGCTTCCAGCAGGCATTCCATCGTGTGTATCCAAGTTAAATCCTTCGTATGAGTCATGCATGTTCCAGAGATTGTCTCCGTCGAGTGGCAGATGAATGTCCATCTAAAAATAGCGTCGTTTCTCCGAGATGTATGAGCTCCCTGTTAGTTCTCGCCAATAGGCTCATTATTGTTGTTGTCATGCAGAGGAAGATCATTCACAGTCTCTAAATGTCAACGTATGTCTTCGTGGGGGTATACTGCACATTTATATAAAGGCTGTATAGTAGGTCTCCTGAGTGTGTCTGTCATTTCCTCTCACGTCAAGTTCAGTCAGGACAACTCATGATATGCTTAACAGTTTATTGCGACTCATGATAATACATTGACGTTTGGCGTCAAGGGTCTGCTGCTTTGAATTGATTCCCCGCCTGGGGTCTTATAATAACACTTGAGGGAACAGCCATGGGTAGTAGATGGGCTGCACATTCCCCCATCGAATACTAAGCAACAGACCCTAAATAGGTGGAAGCTATTGTGGAGGTGGGCAGCAGTAAGAACAGCAGTTGTAGGAGCAAGTGTGATGAGTGAACTGCAGTTAAAGTGGACCGCGTAAAGCTATTGAGCGTATGAGACTGGTTGTCTGATGTGACGTGGATAAATGCTGTCGGAGTTGCCTGCCTGAACTAGCTCTGTCAAGGCGTCACCTCATATCACTCCAAGATGGCAGTGCATGGCAATAATTATTTAACCAACTGGATTTCAAACAGTGTGCTTTGACGTTTCACTTTAGACAACAACAAGACTCTGGGAGGCACTGCAGGACACAAAGTCCAAGGAACTCCCTTTACACCCCGACAGCCTTTTCCCGTATGTTTTTTTTTACGTATGAGCAGAGTAATCCATGCAGTGCCATGGTCCCTAGGCAGGGTCCGCACAGTGAGTTGTGGGAGAATGTCTGAGTATTTGTCCTTCTCTTGCAGACTGCACTGAGGAGGATGCCGGAGAGGACATTCTTTCACACCACTGTCTCACAGCTCACAGTGCTGGCTGTTGTCGGCAGTAACCAGAGTGGCTTCTCCTCCATGCATTAATTAAAAGGCAGCCCTGAGGCTAGATGTTCCTCGCTGTAATTGTTAAACACAGTGCGTGGCGGATGAACTCGGGCTGCTGACAGACAGCAGGGAAATGGACTCGTCCCCCGAACCAACACCTGGACGGCACTCTGGGCAAGTATGGGACGCACTCATTTATCAGAGCCTGTTTTCAAGCCCTCGTCACCGAACTTGCTTCAGACAGCAGACAAACAAACAGGCATATCGTGCCGACATGAGACGCTGTACTTGTTCACACATGAATGAACAGGCTGAATTTATTCCCTTGGTCACAGGGTCATGCTTCAGCTCGCATCAGTAACGCTGATGTTTATCCAGACAGAACGGGAAGATTGGTCATGTGTTTTAAGGCTAAAGATTTGAACCATTCAAAAAACAACGTTGACTCATTTCAATGCTTCCAGATGGCTGCACAGGCCTACGCAAGTCCATACATTTGGATCTGTGTAATATAGGACCGCGATAGAATGTGGCTGCTGACTACATGCGTCCGTAATTTTTCTCCATCACTCTTCTGTCATTGTTCTAGCTGTCATTGTCTTGCCGTTTCTGTGAAAACCTTGAAGCCACCCCCTCTGTCTCCAGGCGATGGGAGCAGAGCGCGGGCCCTCCAGAGAGATCTGCTGCAGCCACAGATGGGGCTGAGGGAGGCCAGACGGCGATGGCACCGCAGACCCTCGCCCCCACACTCTTCCCATTCTGGGCCCGTGAAATGTCATCATGGCCAGGCCCGGGGCCAGGTCCACCCCCGGAGCAGAGACTAGCAGGCCAGAAACAGCTTGTTGACTGTGACAGACCCAGACCCAGACCACCCTGCTCTGCTCTGTTCACACCAGCCGTCAGTCAGCTGGGCTCCGCCATCGGGTCTCCATGGCGATGATGCGCTCTAAATGAAGACGGAATAGTTGGTGCTGGTGGACCGCGTTAATGGAGCTTTGGTCCCATGTGACGAGGCCACCGGCAGCTCCCAGGTGGGGGGTCAAACGGATTGGTTTGCCTCACAGCTTGATGCTAGGACCCTGGCCAGACTGGGTAGAGAGGACGTTAAAGAAGGAACCAATGGCAGGGTCACGCCCACACTCACTCTCATTACTCATTCATCGTGCCCCACGCCACCATCTCGATGAATGCTATTATCCTCCTTTTCTCTTTTTTTGTTTTTTTTTCTTTGCTGTTGTGTAGGGTAGTATTTGGTGTGTTTTATTTTGCAACACATGCATATGGACCGAGATAAATCATTTCAAATCAAACAAAAAAAAGAATGCCCAAAGTTGTCACTGACAACCTGTTGGAAATCAATGTTTATATGACCATCCATCAGTCTATATGATTTCAATACGGGCAAAAAAAATAGCTGCTGGTGTGGGAGCGCGGCAACACCGTCGTCACGACAGCACAGTGTGTTTGCAAAACGCTTCTCCCCGCCACCTCGGTGCTTTCTTTAAAAGGCATGAATGATAAAAGAAGCGCGAGAGAAGATTAGTCTTAATAATTCAGGGGTGTTTTGTTCGGCACACAAAAGGGAGCTGGAACAAAACGCCTTATTAAAACACAGCCAGTGGTGAGGGAATGGAGGGGGAGGCCAACTCACACAGCTAGGGGACCGTGTGCGCCAGAGCCCCAGCCAAGTGTACCCGGCTCCCCTGCATTTAGACTCCCAGTCAAGACACCCATCAACCAGCTACTCAGTCCAGAAGGACGAGGCGTTTTAGCACTGCCCGGGAAAACATTAGAGGGGAGTGCCATTCCTGATCGAGAGCTTCTGCAGTCAGGCGGGTTAGGTGTATTTCATCCCCGTTTGCAAAGCTGGCCCGGCCCTCACAACAGGAGGCTGGTAATAGCACACCCATAAATTAGAACTGGACAAGGTTATGCTCCCCGGAGCCTTGGAGGCCTTCTTTCACTAAAATTACAACTCGTTTATCAACGCCCCTTTGTTGGCACAGTCTCTCTGTTTTGCTCTTTATCAAGGTGCTCTCTCTTGTTTCTCAACCCGGGATCTGTGACTCCTGTCCAATAACGTGTTTTGGATGCAAGACTTTACACTGTGGTTTGAGGGTGTTGGAGTTCCACCAGGCACTTGCTGACATGCTAATGTGCCTACGCTCATGGAGGAGACGGTGTGAAGCTGGCCAACATTTGACTGTGTCCGTCACAACACAAAATACCTGTGATATATATGGAACAGGCCTCAGAAATCGCACTGGCACCACGCAGGTCTTGCTGCATACGGTCACGTAGGGCCTAATTCAGCGTTTGTGGGCCCAATTAGCAGGGCTTTCATCGCCCCCAGTGTGGGACGAGCCGAGGCGCGGCGACGCCGAGCACTGCAGAGCCTAATCAGCCTGTCACTAGTCCTCCTGTCTGCCTGTCTGCCAGAGCAACATCTGCAGCCCGTCTGCCTCTGACAGGGTCGCTGCCGGAGAGTGGAGGAACGGGGAAGGGAGGAGATCCTCCAAACGGGTTCAGCCGAGCATATGGGCGATCAGGTAAACGGATCCTCCGAACGGCGCCCGCTTCATGCAGTCACCTGTATGTGTGTCCATTGCGCTAGACGCAGAATAACGGCATATGGTACCTAGGCCTAAATGGGCCGTGTATGACAAACTTCCATGCAGCTCTCTGTCAGCCGATTGGCTAAGCTTACTACCACTAGAACAGCCATGCATACATTACAGCATGTTGCATACAGTTCCAACAGCGAGCTTCTGTATTGAACTCAAATGGCGTGGTGGACAAGAGACGCACATACCAATGGTCCCATGCAGCGAAGTATCAGCAAGACAATGAAACTATTACCATAGCAATACGATCGATGAAACATGTCTGCGAGAGCATCAGACACGCAACTTCAACAAGCACTAAAACCCACTCTACATGTGAACACGGCCTGGGTGGTGTGCTGCTGTTGCACGGCGGGCCTACCTGGATGGACACGTCGCTGTAGGAGCCCCCGATGACCCCGGAGATGGCCAGGGGGATGTCGTCGTGGATGGCGTAGGAGCCGTCGGGGCAGGTGTACTCGCTGTCGTCCACCTTGGTGAGCGAGGCCCGCACAAACTCCAGCGACTGCTCCAGGGCGTAGGTGTCCTTGGAGCAGGTGTCCAGGATGTGGGCCCCGAGTCGGATCCCCGGCAGCAGCCGCTCGTCCTTGTTGATCTCGTCCAGTGCCAGCAGCATGGCCTCCAGCCTCTGGATGCCCCGCTGGGCGTTGATCTTCCCGCAGTCCTCCATGCCCTCGCCCTTCTGGTGCACGGGGAACAGGCCTCCGATCACCAGGTCGCCCTCCACGGTGATCTCCTTCTTGGAGTCTGTGCTGTAGCCCACCATGGGCAGAGCCTGGGGCGCCTGGGCCAGCAGGCCTACGCACAGCAGGAGGAGGTGAGAGAGGTAGAGGGGCCGGGGCCCCATCCCAGGGGACCTCCCCGATGACATGTCCCTGGGTAAGGCAAGGTCACTCTCCTGTCCCGGGGCTCTCTGCCTTCGTTACTCTGGACGTGCCACGGAGGGGGGTGGGGGTGGGGATGAGGGCCGGTCAGCAGGGCGCGGCGGCACCAGATCTCAAAGCGCCAGTGTGTGTGCCCTGACGGAGGCCATCTACACCATCAGCGCCATCGTCATCTGCGGAGTCGGGGGAGATCACAGCCTGCGGATCAAACAGAGGGAGAGAGAGAGCTGCCGTAACAGCTCCAGCACAATAGGCCTGTTGTTTCCCCAGACACTGTGCCCTGTTTACGCGACGCACACTGTGCCTGGAGCTGACTCGGGTCTCAAAGGAAATACTGTACATGATCTCCTCTCCAGTCGCTGGTAAAAGTGGTGCCTTTAGATGGTGACATATCGTGACCCTCATATCATATACTGTATTATTGAATATCGGTATATTGTAAGCTGAAAGCACCGGTTGACAATAAAAAATGTAGTTATGCTACTGCTCGGAGACTGCAGCACAGACGGAGATCAGACAAGTAGTCATTATCAGCCCAGTGGCTGGTGTAAAAGATAAGGTAACATTATCTCAAGCTGCTATCCGTCATACTTTCTGTTACATTTAACAACATTCCACAAGATTTGTGCCATCCAGGAGAGGTCGGCGGTAAAAGTGGCCAAGGAAGCGTAATTGCAGGCAAGCGTTCTGAGGGGAGACAGCCCTGTTACACAAACTGTTAACTTTATGGGGATATATTGTTCACTGAGGGACTCTGCGCCCTAATGGTCTCTGTGCAGGTAGGAACATACAGTGCCTGAGATTTTAGAGGAATTTGTACACGGCACATTTAAACTTCCTGAGTATTCCCAAGCTGTACATATTGACACTTCCCGTAGAGCCATATAATTTAGTTGGGAGCGTTGGTGCGTGAGTGTGAGTGCGCCTTTTATTCCTATGCCTGTGGGAGGGAGGGAGGGAGGGAGGGAGAGGAGGGTGGGTGGGTGGGGGGTTGTGTTTGTTAAACATATTCCTTCTCTCTCTCCCTCTGCTCCAGTCTTTCAATTCTGTCGGACCTCACGCCAAAGTACAGCTGTTTCTACCTCGTATGCACACACATGCACACAGACAAAACAGTCGTAGAGACAGATCAACACACCTCCCCCAGGGGACAACATGTCATATGGATTTAGCAAACACGTTCTTATTATCAGTTTGTACACATGCAAACAGAAATCCTCCTCCTATATGAGTTTCTTCAATCTCCTGATTGTACTTTAAGGTTATGATTTACTTGCCTTCCAGGTGTGTCACACTTTGAGAAACACACATCCTACAACATTATTCTACTATGTCTCTGAAAAAAACATTCCTTGATTCAAAACTTTTTACTGTTTTGTCCAACAGTAATTACTGATATGTCTGCCTAAAATGTCAAGTGGCTGATATTTTCTGCAGTGAGTATATAATAATACCAGGACACCATCCTTTTAGGTACCGGACCCTAACGTCTGACCGTCTTGGCTGTGGTTGTCCACAGGATCCAGAGATGATCCGGGAATAATGGATGAGACCAAAGGAGATGAAGCCAACACAAAGATTTACCAACTCAGTATCAAGCCACTCAGTTTCCCAAGGCCGAATTAGCTACACTAGAGTACAGGAACAGTTTATCAGAGCACGTTATCGAGCGGGTTTCACTGCAGTTGAAATCAAATTTATTAGCAAACAAGCGGTAATTGATCTTATTGAAATGGGATTAAGAAAATTTACCCAAGGAACAGTAGGTGCTGTCTATGAATTACAGAGACTAAGTTTTA
>JAPMUY010002271.1:0-20584 GCA_026901105.3 Galaxias olidus
ATAATACAAATATACAGTATATTATTTAAGATAGCGTTCCATATGTAATCAATTATTATTATTATTATTATTATTATTATTATTATTATTATTATTATTGTTATTATTACTACGTGATTCATCCTTTTCCTGTGGTAGATAATTTATAGACTAGCCCAATGGTGTTCAACTGAACATTAAATAAGGGACAAAGAATGATAATGTCCCCACCATTGTCTTGCCTATCCTCAGTGTTGCCGTGGAGATCAGGGGTTATAACTGTGTTAGGAGGAACTTCATCACTGCTTGGTTGTGCCCTGTTAACCTCAATCACGTTACTGTTGTTTGTAGCAGCTCCATCTCCCTCAACGTGACCTCCTACCACATTGTACACTGTTGTCACGTTTGCAAGGACAGGAGCTATTATTAAAAAACAAACACACCAATCAGCATGCATGGTGTCATTGTGTCAAAATAATAGCTGCTCATGTTAGGATACTGTTCTAGATGTCTAGCTTTTCTTCTATAATTCAGAGACAAAAATTTCCATTATGTCAAACTGTCTTCAGACGCCATCAAATTTAATGGAGTGTCAGCTAGAGTTCAGCCATATAACTTGAAGTCTGTGCGCTGCTGACGTAAGCCATCATACAGCGTGTTGCACACACACTAATCACTAACACACCTGTTCACAATAAAATATCAGCTCATGAGGTTTGTGTGTGTGTGTGTTGAGGGGGGATATGGCCTGATGTCAAAGCTAGTTTCTGTACTGTTGGATATAACGTGTATTGTCTTGTAATTTGATTGCGTCAGCATGAGATGACTCAAGAGATGACTCATATGAGGACTTACTGAAGGTTCTGACTCTGAAGGTCTTTGGCTGCAGCTTGCTGTCATACTCCACTGAGTACACCCCCTTGTCTGCTTTGATCAGGGGAGTGACTTTCAGCTCTCCAGTGGTTCTATCCAGTGTCACACGGCCTTTAAATGTCCCATAAGCAGTGATGCCCTGATCAGGAAAGTCCTTGTCGTATTCCACCACCTTGTTTGAGTTGATTTTCCACAGGATGCTGGAGCCTGGTGGAGGTGGCGTGTCCGCCTTGATGACCAGCAGACGTGTCCTCTTCACCATCTCACCTAGACAAACAGAAGTGTAGGTGTAAGATCCATGATACCAACAGCTATTTCCAAACTCTTTGCACGTGTGTGTGTGTGTGTGTGTGTGTGAGTGTGTGTGTGTGTGTGTGTGTGCAGAATCGAGATCTAGACCATCTCAAGCTCAACAGGAATACAATTTAACTCCTCCTAATTACACCAAATCTGCTCTTTGTAAAGTTAGCATTGCATCTCTTGATTGGTGGCACAATAGTCTCTCTCCCCTCCTGCATGCATCTGTTGTGTAAAGACTACTTCCTACTAAAACTAGTAGTAGTAGACTAGACTACTAAAAATAGACTACTATTGACTACAACATGGTCAAAATCTCCTTTCTCCATCTTTAGAACAAAGATAAAATCAGATCGCCGCTGTCCCACTGTGCAGCTGCAACACTCAACAACTTTATCCCTCCATTTTTACTGCCATTGCCTTCGGGCATCAACATCACTTCACTCCCTATGTTCCATATGTAATACGATATTATTTGTATTATTATTATTATTATTATTATTATTATTATGTGATTCATTATTTTCCTGTGGTAGTTCAGTTATAGACTAGCCCAATGGGGTTTGACTGAACATAAAATAAGGGATAAAGAATGATGATGTCCTTGGTTCCCACCATTGTCTTGTCTATCCTCAGTGTTACCGTGGCGAACAGAAGTAGTCGCTGTGTTTAGATATCCTGCAGCCATGACAACCACATACACGTTACTGTTGTTGGTGGTCATAGTAACGTTATCTCCCTCACAGTTTCCAGCCCCAGAACCAACTGGCCCAACACTTTCAGTAGTAGCTACAGACTCGTAATGTGTGGTTGTTGGAGTGGAGTCGGCGGGTTGAAGATATTGATACAATAATATACCCCATAATAAAACAAATAGACAAAACACAGTGACAAACATGGTATCATGTTAAAGAAAAAGATCTCTGCGTGTTATGATGTAGTGCTGGGCTCTAAGTCAAAATGTACAGAAGGTCAAGCTCTCTACACTGTGATAGTTATATCCTAAAGGTGGTTTTTGATTGTATTAAAACTGGCACAAAACAAGGGACAATTCCAATAAATTCAGGTCAATGATTGTCAGAGCATGAGCATGTAGCTCACCCAAAAAATTACAACCGTGTTACGTTAAAGAAAACGTACCTCCGTGTTGTGAATGGGATCTTATTCTTTTGCTTTTGCGACCTGTTGAAAGAGTAACACAGTCATATTGAACAAGCAACAACATAGCATTTCTAATAGCAATGCTAGAAATCACTATTGCTACAAATCATTTTGTTTATAGAAACCACGTGAAACCTATTCATTCTATATTTACTTTAAGACATTGGGAACTTAATTACTTACTGGAGTAAATACGTGGGCAAATCAAACACAGCCCAGGTAGAAGAGCCATTATAAACAGAGGCGCCAACTTCAGTAAAAACATAAATCCATCTGTATGCGAAGGAACATAAAAGTTGACATGTATGCTGACATCGTGTTCTATTTAATCATCTTCCACCAAATCAGATGAGGATCAATGCTCCATTTTAGGATTTAAATAAAAGCCAAGGCCCTTTACGGTAAGACAAGCAACCTGAGCACACTGCATATATGTTACATTAGCATGTGTTTTACTTTCATATTAAACGTGGTCGCATGCTCACGCTTCCAAAGCTCAGAGTTTTTCTTAATCTAGCAAGGGCCTTTTCGTTAAAAATCTTAAAAGTAAACAAGTTTGGGATGTAAGCAGGTATGCAGGCCAACAGTTAGGTGATTGAACCCCATTTTCCTTCCTGCTGACAGTCACTCAGTCACTTTGAATGTTGGCACTAGTTGTTTTTCATTTGTATATTGATACTAAGGAGGACAAAAATGCAATCCCACTAAATTATAGTGGTGGCATTTTAGTCAAAAGATAAACACAAACTCTTAAAATGAAATGGCTGCAATGCAATTTTTATGTTCACCAAAGCATAATGGCAGACCTATAAAGTAAACTGTCACTTACCTTGATGAAGAGGATCTTCCAGCGGCTCACTCTCTTCTTGACTCACTGGGTTACTCAGTCGACAGGTATACTGACGGGCTCTCTTAAAGGCGATCTGCATGGTTATCAGCAGGTACGGCTCTGAGACAGTCAGAGGTTCTCCGTCCTTCTTCCAGCTGTAGGTGACTTCCCCGGCATCAGTAGTGTGTCCCACACAGCTCAAAGTGCATGTGCCAACACAGGGTGTGTGTGTGATTTTGGGCTTTGGGACCGTCCCTATGGACGAAAGAAACAGTATTACGAAGATGCACTGTCGGTTTACTCTCTCAATCTCAGTGTTCAAAGTGTAATTCCACCACTCTTTTACACACACACACAGACACATACAAACAAATGAATCAACCACACTACAAACTCAAACTCTTTTACACAAAAAAGTTACTTCGAAAATTGGTTTTGTTACGTAACTACATTAAAATGACTTGTGGTCAAAAGTTTAAACCTTGTCTCTCTCGCTCTCTCTCTCTCTCTCTCTCTGACTCTCACACTTACTGAAGACACTGACTGAGAAGGTCTTTAGCTGCTTCTTGCTGTCATACTCCACTGAGTACACTCCATTGTCTGTGTTGGTCAGGGAAGTGACTTTCAGCTCTCCAGTGGTTCTATCCAGTGTCACACGGTCTTTAAATGTCCCATAAGGAATTATTCCCAGTGAAGGAAAGTCCCTGTCATATTCCACCACCTTGTTTGAGTTGATTCTCCACAGAATGCTGGAACGTGGTGGAGGGGGCGTGTCCGCCTTGAAGACCAGCTCTCCTCCCCATGTTACATTCAGCTTGTCTTCTTGACCTAGAGGAGGGAACAAAGGTGTAGGTGTAACAGTTTTATACAAGCTAAAATAAACAAGCTAGGCCCGTTTATCAGATATTTGACAACAAATAAATTGGAGGTGACAAAATAGTACACATGCTGTAAAATTAATCTTGATTATAAAAGAATCATCCTAGATTGCCTAAAAAATTAAATCATGTAGAGACTACAGTCTACAGAATGAATGCTGTAAAATAAGGAGTATTAAGTAGATCAGAATAAAAATCAATTGTGACTACATCACTCCTTTTGTTTTTGTTTCAAAAACTAAAAAACACATAATATAAACAGACATGTTAAATTTAGCAGAAACACGTTTAACAAAATAACCACTAATGAATAGAGAACAGACTTACTGAAGACACTGACGATGAAGGTCATTGGCTGCAGCTTGTTGTCATACTCGACGGAGTACACTCCATCGTCTGCGTTGGTCAGGGAAGTGACCTTCAGCTCTCCAGTGGTTCTATCCAGTGTCACACGGTCTTTAAATGTCCCATAAGAAGTGATGCCCAGTGAAGGAAAGCCCTTGTCGAACTCCACCACCTTGTTAAGGTTGATTTTCCACAGGATGCTGGAGCCTGGTGGAGGGGGCGTGTCCGCACTGATGACCAGCTCACCTCCCTGTTCTATGTGCTGAACATCTTGACCTAGTGGACCAAATATTTATATATGACGTACGGACTTTCAACCACTATACTTGAATGAATCGTAGAGGGGGGAAAGGGTTGACTTGTTTCAGACGTGTGTTCTGTGCACAAATAACATGGGTTCAATGCGCGGTATTTTTTTAGATTTGACGATCTGTTTATTCTTTTATCAAGATCACCTTGTAAATAGATTCAGGCATTGTTCCATATTAAATCACAATGATGTTAATCTGTTCTGCAGATTCGGACTTTTACATGCTAAGTAATAATAAAAAATGTATTCGCTTCCCCTTCCGCATACTTGGGCGTCACCCAGTGTTCAGTGTCAGAACGGCAGGTTGCATACGGGCGCAGTCACAAGGTCCTTCATACTAAGAAAAGCAACATATCTCAACCTCATTATGGCTCCAGAAATGCCTTTGAGACAAACTGGCAACGTGCAGGAGAGCTGGTTCTAAACGCAAGGGGACAGTTGGATTATCGGTCTTCTTCTTTGGATGACACTGTGTCAGCACAGGGTTTAATGTAAAAACTTTCTCTAGCTTTTTTCACAAATTATTATTTCACGTATGTGAAATTCTGCCTGCTGTGTAGGCAATGCCTAATTCAAAATTGTCTGAATGTCGTTATCTACTTTAGTCGGGGAAGTGATTTATTTTGCTTGTTTACGCTGTCTTACTAACAACTATCTTTCTAATGACTGCCATTTTCCTCCTACCATCAAAAGGTTTATGCGGTCTCTGACATTATGCGCACTGTATAGCGTCTGTGACGGCCAATAATCTAAGTTTGACTTTAAATTTGAACGACAACTCAGATACAACTTGTGAAAATTGAATATCTATTGGTGGTATAGCCACAAAAGGCAACAACAATCGATTAAGGATGCGGCTCTTAAGAAATATACTTACGTAATGATAGAGGTAGAGACAGACATATTGCACATACACAAGAACAACACAACTCAAAATATAAATCTATATCGCTCAGGAGCTCTGAAATTAAAGCTTACTTGACAATACGGTCGCGCCAGCCAGACAGGTGAACAGAATGAGGAGCGTCTCCGAATTCATAATGATCTGGTAAAAGTTTATTTTTCTCAACTTTTTTTAACTTTAGAAAGTGAAAGTGTCTAACGTCGACAAGTGCAGCGTAATTGATGAGTTCTCGCATTACTGCATGTGACGTATGTCGTCTCTGTGTAGAAGTGGAACAGACTCTGTCTGCCAGTGGCGTGTACAGGACATTTTAAGTAGGGGGGAGGGTGACAAGAGGGACACAGGCCAAGTGAAAGGGGGGCTGAGAAAATCAAACTTATATTCGAGTCAGAAGCTCAGAATTGGTTAATTAAGCACCACAGCAAGTCTTACATCCTGAAAACGAGACATGGTAGGCAAAAATGACGTTTTGAGATGCCTTTTGAGAAATCACATTTTTCGTTATTTTGCTTCTATTGCATTGATTGTATAACACTATTTTGCTTCTATAACATGTATTGTAGAAATGTATAACACTGATATTGTACAAATATTAAACTACACTAAAATATATGTATTTTACAGTATTTTGTGGACTTGCCTCCACAAATATACAAATCCACAAATCAGGTGTTAGCGTGTTGGAGTGATGTTTTTGTTCTGCATAGTTTAACAAACCAATGTAGTGCAGCATATCTCTGTAAAGCTCATTTCCTGGAGCACAATGTTATCAAATCTAAATGTGGAAATTTCCTTAGTAACCAATCGTGAAAGTAAAAAGGGGGGTTTAAACCTAAACACGCTATCTCATTGGCCGGTGTAGATTTCTAAAAGTGGTTTTCTCAAAATCTTTTCTCTTACTCTGAGAACGAAATCTCCACATCTGTAGCACTTAAATCCACGAAAAATTCCAGTTGTATTATTATCTATTTTCTGAAAAGCTTTAAAAGAAGGGTTTGTTCGTATATCATTCATAGCCTGATTTATATCACACTTTATCCCTAAAACATGTCGAAAACCATTTTTTATGGCTCTTGACAGTATTTTTTGATTTATTGAGTGATAAAAACACATCCAAATATCTTTTTGAAAAAGCCTTTGTATATAATATGTCAACAAAATGAAACAATAACTTTTAACCTGGCTTTACCAAATGTTCAGATTTTGTTCTGGAAATGTATGCAAATGCATAATTTGCATGTTGAAACAAACATTCAGAGAACTTGTAATACACATAATAATTATCTTAATGTAAGTTATCAACTGGGGAGGTTTCATGGTGATATCTATTAGATACTAGATACACTATTCAACTGAATGTGTCTGGCCACTTACATGCCCCAGCTCATATAAAGACATTAATAAATACATGTTTCTATTTAAAGTAAAAAATATGGCCACATAGATAACGGAATTAGAACTGAAGTACAATATCCTGTCATTTGCAATTGTTCCCGACTAGTTATATGAACATTATCATGTCTATCCTAAACCTAATGCCTGAGTATAGGCTAACCCCGAATGTTTTAAGTGTTATAGGAAAACTAAAAACACTTTATAGTCAAACCAAAATAGACAGGGGTATTGATAACATCAGTTTAACATATTATTATGTTCACCATAATGAAGATAAACAGACACCCTTTCACAAACTGAATGACAGGTGAGTCGCATATCGATTAAAGAAAAGTGTCAATTAAAAAAAGCTATTAGCAACTCTTAATCCACCACTATGATCGTTATGAAACATATGAAATCTGGCTTCATTCTCCAAATTCTGGCAGGGGCCAATCAGATTTCAGATGGGGCCGTGGCCCCATCGGGGCGCCCCTTAGACACGCCAATACTGTCTGCATAGCTTTTCTCACAGCATGAGTCTATAGACCTATGTTTATAGTGAACAGAGGCCTGTTCCACAAAGCAAGTTCAACATACCCAGGAAATATTTTCGTTATCTGGCTTCACTAATCCTAACTGCCACTTAACAGCATAAGCGGCAACATCTAGAAAAATTTTAACCCAACCCATGTTCACCCATGACCGCATAAAAAGAGGCGGTGTTGGGACCTTATGACCGACCAATCGCCAACATAGAAAAGTCTACCAGAGCGGAATATTTTACACAAGATGAGCAAAATGTAAGACAGATGTGAAGAATTTCAATATATAGCCTAGTCCAGGTTGAAAGAAACGCAGTTTTATGCAGCCAAAGGCAGGAAAGAGAACTGGCATAAAAAATGCTGCCTGTGCTGTGAATAGGGTTATAAGTAAATCAGCCTTCATAGTGTTGCTTAGATGTATTATGGCGTGAAATATTGTATTTGCATTATACTTTCAGCTGCAACTCATGCAGTGTTAAACGCGACATTATACGTGAACCGTTGGCATGTGTAAGAAAGAACAATTAATAACTGAAGACGTTTTTAACAGTGTTATCTATATTTATTACAATAGGCCTATATATTTTATGAATCTCTACTTTGCACAATGTAACATTGCACATGGCGATTGCACTAATTAGGCCTACTTTAATAATTGCATTGCTCTTATACATAATAGATTTCATTTTTTTTTTTTTTCTTATTTTATTCTTTACTCTCATGTTGCACATTTGTTAGTGGATTTACATTTGCCTATAGGCAACTTTATACTAACATATGACGAATGAAACCAAACTTTTACCTTTATGTTGTGTCTCAATTCAATGTTCAAGGTTTCTTTATTAGTAAAGGGTAAATTTGTTGTGCAGATGGGAGTTTAAGCATTCTATGTTAAAAGTCACAAATTGTAAGAATAACCTCACAAAAGTATTAGAACAAGTTATCAACATAGTATCAAAAATAGCATAAAAGTATAAGAACTCACACATAAAATGGGATGACAAAGCCCTTCTACACACACTTTTCATAATAATAGCAGTTTAAACAAAACAAAGAAAGAGCAAAATATAGTCTTCATTACAACCTATATAGCTAAATTCACTGGATTTATTTAATAGGCAAAATTTCCAAGTAGGCTTGTCTCTTCAAGTCAATTAGATTCTAGAAGGCTGCTTGGAAGTCCTTCTGTCCAGGGTTTCATAGATGGAGTGTTGAGTGCCTCTCTGTAGGCCTGTGTACGTATCATTTACACTCTGTGACACACACACACACACACACAAACAAACGTGTGCAAAGGAAATGATTGAACTGTTCCATAGGTGGTTATATTGACTCTAAAAGTTGCCATTGGACACACAACAATTTGAGGAT
The DNA here is from genome assembly GCA_026901105.3 of Galaxias olidus. Lineage (NCBI taxonomy): Eukaryota > Metazoa > Chordata > Actinopteri > Galaxiiformes > Galaxiidae > Galaxias > Galaxias olidus. Next base: position 8,867 of record JAPMUY010002271.1, read on the forward strand.
TTTTGTGGGGATAGTGGTGGCCTAGTGGGTAGACCTTTGCCCACCTGGGACCACCACTACTAGTGTGTCCTTGAGCAAGGCACTTTACCATAAGTCGCTCCAGGGGGACTGCCCCTGAAATTTCTTTGCAAGTTGCTTTGTATGAAAGCGTCCACTTAATAACTGTAATGTAATGAGTAGGTTATTTAAACCTGTGGAGGAAGACATCTGATACCTCATGTGTAAGGACCGCTAATCTCAGACACATACTGTCTTAGTGCAAGACCAGTCTTACTCGAGGAAGATATATATCTGGCGCCACAATCAAAATACTCAAAACTAATGTGCTTGGCGGAAGCAATAGAGCATAGGCATTCAGTAGTTACCACCCTGCCTATTAATGCAGAAGGAGACAAACATTACATCCGATTTGTTAGAGAGGGAGTTGTAGGGAAGGAAGATATATAAGCCAACACTAAGTTCAGGGCAGTCTTCCTGTAAGATAAGCAGCTATAGGATACGTTTTGACAGAGTAGCCTTATTAATATTGACTATGTGCATGAAATTAGTGGTGATTGACATTCACTTTAATATCTGCACCATTTCACCTGTGCGATTTTTGTCTTCTGATTTAACATGGCAATAGTTTAAATGCATTTTAAGCAGGTCTCAATAATGGCTAATAAAGGCTCAAAAGACTATGTAACCACACATCACAAACATATTTCTATGTTTCTAAAATGCAAACATTATTAATGGCAATATTTCAATTAAAACAATCTCACAAATATGTGTCAAACCTGATGCTAGAACACAAAGATGAATTCTATAGAATTAAATAAATGGGCCTGGGCCTGCTTGGTCTTGGTCAAACCTACCTGCGATTCAGCCATGTCATCGTTTCCTATGGTAGTTTTTCTGAGAACGTAAATAAGAACACTGTAAGATACCAGAAATTTAAAAACTAAGATGGCCATATCTATTCTACACATTAGTACCAGGCTGTGCCCACATTTCAATTGTCAAATCAATCATAATTTATCCCAGAATTAAGTTCATTGGGAGCGGAAAGTGTCGAAGTTTTGGAGTGGAGCTGACTTTAACATGCGTTATCGAAGTGAGTCGAATACGGTGCTCTTTTACAAAGTATTTCCACCAAAGAATCATGCAGAACAGCGTCTCAGATTGAAATTAAACTATTGGAAATACTGACTTCCTCAGTGTGCAGTACAGGACAAGAGCGAATATGGTAGACAAACCAACTCCCAGGACAAACCCTCCTAGGAAAACCAACCAGGGAAACGGGTCTGCAATAACAAAAAACAAAACAGCATTTTACAAAAACTATTACTGCAAATTAAATGTAAAACAAGATTTGATTGTCCTTTTGTAGTCTAAAAATCAAAAACCAAAACCAGACCAGATCCTAGGGTTCCAAAATGTTGCTGCTGTATATACATTTGTTGTTAACCTTTTGTTGATCAGGGCTATTTCCTCAATGATAATAAAACAAAACAAAACAAAACAAAGGAAATGGCGTTCACCGTCACTCACCTGGAACAGGAGGGTTCTTCAGAGGCTCACTCTCTTCTTGACTCACTGAGTTACTCAGCTGGAACAGGAGGGTTCTTCAGTTCTCATCCTACTGATCCGCCGAGGGTATCCGTTGTGTCTCCCTCCCAGGTCAAAGTGCACGAGGTGAGGGTGAGGTCTTTATCACGTCTCTTCTTGACTCACTGAGTTACTCAGCTGGCATGAGAACTCACTCTCTCTCTCTCTCACGGTTCTCTCACACACACACACACAGAGGTGATCTGTGCACAAAAAAGTTCGGATAAATTCTTATTTAAATTAAATTTCTGAGCACTCTCTTCTTGACTCACTGAGTTACTCAGCTGGCATGAGAACTCAGCCGGTTCTTTAGAGGTGATCTGAAGGGTCGGTTCTGAGACGGTCAGAGGTTCTACATCCTTCTTCCAGCTGTAGGTGAGAACGCCGGTATCCGTTGTGTCTCCCTCACAGGTCAAAGTGCACGAGGTGAGGGTGAGGTGTTTATTACATCTGGATGTGATTTTGGGCTTTGGGACCGTCTCTATCAATGGGAGAAACAGTGTGTGTTAGGAGAGTGTGCAGTGTAGTGAGTCTACTTACTCTCTTTCTTCAACACACATTGTTCACAATGTAACTCCACCCACCCATACTCCCTCTCTCTCTCTCTCTCTCTCTCTCTCTCTCTCTCTCTCTCTCTCTCTCACACACACACACACACACACACACACACACACACACACACACACACACACACACACACACACACACACACACACATAAACTAACCAATAGTGCACAAAAAAGTTCCTTGAAAGATAAATTAGCAACTATTTAAATGTCAATTGCACATTTTTAAGTGCTCTAAAGTTCAATCACAATGGAGCTTGCTTCTTAGTGGTTTGCTCTGTTGTAGTCAAAATGTACACACAGAGAACACATACATACACATCTCTTCATACACATCTCTTTCTCTCCTCTTTTGAAGTCCTTTTTTATGCACCTGGTCCTCAGTGCATAGGGACAGGTGTGGTATTTGGGGTTTTGAGATTTTATCTATAGATGGATGTAACTGTATCAGGATAGGACTTACTCTAAAAACTTGACTTGAATGACTATGACTTATACATTACACATATTCTGTATGACTGAAACCTTTTGAAAGTAATCAGAGGAACACTTACTGAAGACACTGAGTGAGAACCTCTTTGGCTGCAGCTTGCTGTTATATTCAACTGAGTACCAGCCATCGTCTTCGTTGGTCAGGGAAGTGACTTTCAGCTCTCCAGTGGTTCTGTTTAGTGACACACGGCCTTAAATGTCCCATAAGCAGTGATGTTCAGATCAGGAAAGTCCTTGTCGTATTCCACCACCTTAAAAAAGTAGGAGGACGCAGGACGCTGGAGTTTGGTGGACGGGGGTGTGTCTGCCTTGATGACCAGCTCACCTCCCCATTAAAGCATTGGATTTTTTTGACCTAGAGAAAGTAACATAGGTGCGGTGTGGTTGTACCAGTCATGATACAAACAGCTCACCTCCCTGTTTAACATGCTTCACCTATTCACTTAAAAAAAGTTAATTAACATGGTGGGTTTCATTAACTGTATTCAAAAGCATGGATGTGGAAATTACTAAGATTTCAAGTGAGTAAATGCAATATGAATTGAATCACTTGGAAAAGTATTTTACATTTTTTAAACTACCTGCTACATATCTACATGTCTTCCATGCTTGATTTAGCTAAATTAAATCCTTCAATGACAGGGTTATTATGTCTGACAATGGCACGGTGAACAGCGATTCCACAAAGACACAAAATGTTTATTAATATGTAATATTTTTATGAACAATTTTTCTTAGTCTCAAAACACTGGGAAATAACTATGACTTTCATGACTAAAAGAAAATACGAATATCATTTCATGTCTGGGTCACTTAAACACTTCACACAAGTCACTGACGTTGACATGGCCAACAAAGGATTTTCTTTTTTTGTAAACATGTAATTTTGACAGTGATCAGAATATCAGGTGATGGGAGGCTACATTCTACAGCATTCATACAGCAATACAACATACATTTTCCAAATGTAAAATACTGTAAACCTTTTACTGTAAAATAATGTTGACCATTAAATGTTGCTAAATAATATTCATAATCTTACCTGATGGAACCGTCCCAAAGATGAGCAGGATAACTAGACTCCTGTATACAAACACATCCATCATCAGCTTCTCAGTCTGAGAAAGAGACATCCTTACAACTGCTTTGATGTTTGTAAATGTGAAATAAAACTAAAATATCTTTAGGCTGCAAAGACAGATATGCTATTCATACTATTTATGTAGCTGAAGTTCTATTGTTTCAACCACATAGGGTCAAGACCACATACACATACACAACGCACACTACCAATATGTGGTGCTTGCAGCTACTTGGCAACAAAATAAACAAAAACAAGATAAACTTGTAAACTTTCAAACAGCAGCAGTTTTGTCAGAATTTTTCTTAAGTCCGATAACGTAAAACCAATCATTAAACTAATCAACAAACAATACAAAGTATCTTTTAAAAATGTTTTATTAGCGGGTGATAATAAATACAGTGTTCTTCACATTCTATACCAAAGCTTACAACCCAGGTCAAGATTTAGAGAGTAATTGGTCTAATTTCCAATTGCAATTACCCAGAGTGAGCTGCAATATTGCTTTGCTAAACAGCTCCACCCGTTGACAAATCCTATTTTAAGGCAACAAGATGCATGAAGGACAAACAGCTCTGTTCAGACCTATGCAGTGAGAGGAATATCATGAAAGAGGAAGAAACCACACAGTTCATGTATCAAATGAATAAATGTCCACTTTACATTATACATCGTTTTAAAACGATTCAAGGGAATTACTTTTTCCAATACAAGGACTCTTAAGGCCCATCTGAGTTATTTTAATAATTCATTTTCATCACAGATCTTTGGTACAGAGCTTTTTTTAACAAGTCTAAACACCAGCCAATTTGGTCTGTAGATGGACATTTGTTCAAAATTTGCCAGTTAAATCTTTTGTAATTCTTGATTACGATTACATAAAAAAACTTGTTTACACATAATACTACAATATTTGGAAAAATAAGAAAAACATGATAGTGGCAATTCTAAATTAAAAATCTCAGTACAGAAAGTGAAGTTAATACAAAGTCTAAAAACTCAAACATACATTCCAAGGTTAAAAGTAAGCCATAGTTCAGTAACTGAAACTTGGTTAAGATTCATGTACAATCAATAAGATCACTGCTGTATTGCCTCTCAAGCATAGCCAATAATTCATGTAAAAACAATGAACACAAATAACTGGATTGTACAACACTATATAGTGTATGCATAATTTAACACACGAAAGATTAGTTTACAATCAGGACTGACCTTTTCAAAGCAGTACACCAAGCTGTATTGAACAGTACGGACCAGATTACCTCCTTCAGAGGAGGACATTAGGTCAGGGCACTGTGAGTTCATAGGTATGTACTGTGGTCTGAAAAGGACATGTATCCTAACACACAGCCACTATTCCCTTTATCTTATCATGATAAGACCAGAGTACACGGTGTGTATTTAAGGTGGTTAGTTATACACATGCAACGATAAAGCACAACTGTTCACTCGAGACAGATTTGGAATGATGGGTAATTGTGAGGGGAGGGGCATTGAATCAGATACACTCAGCATCGCTTAAAAGCTGACATGGGCAAGTCCATAATTTAAACACTGTTCTCAATGACTTCATGTCATTCTTAGTTGTTGTTTTTTTTACTCTCTGCACACTTTTAAGAACCCACAGCTCTATAAAATTGGCCTTTTAAAACATTATAGCCTACTGTGCCAAATCTTTCACAACCAATCGGATGTGGTCTTCCTTAAACAAGTGGCCGATCAATCAAAGCCCCTTTCTTACGAAACATGATGAATTGTCTGAACTTATTTCAAACCAGCACACTTGCTTCCTCATCCAGTGTTCAGAAAGGTTTACTTTGTATTCTTATTTACCATGACGGCCTTGCAAAAACCAGCAAACCAGAAGCATTCTGGATAATCCAATGGGGTGCTGTCATTTTACATCCCATGTATTCCCTTACAACTCTCCGTCGTTCCGATATAATTAAAGATTCTCCTTTCTTATTCCGACTCTTTAGTCTGGCTGTGTTTATCCCAAAAGGCAGACTGAGTGGGTTAACGCCAGTGTTTATACTCTGTATACTCTGACTTTCTGTTTTACAGCTTTCTCAAAAGGCAGACTGAGTGGGTTAACTCCAGTGGGCGTCCCAGTTGTTGACACACTATATACTCTAAACTTTGTGCTCTACAGCTTTCCCAAAAGGCAGACTGAGTGGGTTAACTCCAGTGGGCATCCCAGTTGTTGATACACTATATACTCTAACTTTTTGTTTTACAGATTTCCCAAGAAGACATTTAAAACACAAACTCTCTAAAGAATCTAAAACTGTGGCACACGTTGGTCACTTCCTGGTGTGATGCAAGGGACAAGTGGAGAGGAAAGAATACTAGTCACATCAACGCCGTCATATAGTAAAAAAGTCCTAAAAAACTAAATGGGTGGCAAAATTTGATGCAAAGCCACAGACATTTGCCTCTCTTCAACAGTTCCCTCCCGTTACAATGTTGAAGTGGGGACCGATCCTTTTCATTTGTTCCCAGGTCTGATGCCAGGATGTGCCCATAACCCATGTCATTCCACTCCACCCCAGATTTGACCACATACTCCCGCTAAGGGCTCACTCTCATATGCTTGAACACAAAGCTAACAAATTACAAATTAGACTTACAGCCTTAGACCTCAAATTAAAGAAAAGAAAAGAAAGCTACTACACAGACAAGAAAAGGGCGCAATGGGTTGTGAAAAAATGGAATAGTGGTGCGAATGTTGTTTACATTTTGTTTTGGAAAGCCTGTTTGACATCACTACTTTAATAAAGAAAAAAAAGAATGTCTACGTGCAAAATGTACTGACGAATCTTTGAAGCCAGTGTAATTCAACATTTTCTTTCAAAATATAAAAGCAAATAATGAGTTAAATTCATTCTCCAAAGTTTGTGTATCCTCTATGCTATGTAACAGGCGTGCTTTGCGATGTACTCAGCTTCTCAAGTCGTATCAAGCAGATCAGAACCCCGCCCATCACAAAGGTCCATGAGTGTCGATGGATGACGAGCGGCTAAAAAAAGCTTCACAGGGCCCTAAACTCCTCACAACCCTCCGTCCTTAAGTCCCGCTGTATGGAGTAGAAGAGAAAGAGAGAAAAATAAAAAACGAAAGAAAGTTGATAGCCTGAGACATCTCAGTCAGAGGTTAATGAGTTCGTACAACACCTCTCACACCTAAAAGCAGTTGTAACTGAAACCTAAAAATGGTCAGGAAGGCTCAGAATGGGGCTGTGTGGGCGGGGGTGACAGGAACAGGAGTAGATAAAGAGGGAGGGAGGGGCCGAGAGCAGTTAGGAGTGTGTGGGGCAGAATGGGAGTGAGAGAAGGCCAGCCTGCAGGTAGTTTAAGCATAGCCGTTGTGTTGCTAGGTAACACTGCATGTTGATACCTTCACATTTTCCACAGGGGTGTACTGTAAAGCTCATCAACATACATCGCAAACTCATAAAGTTAAGCGTTCTCTTTGACGTGTTTTTCTTTATTATTCTACCCAGTCTATGTGTCAAAACTAAGTACCTTGTGTTGGTATAGACCAGAAGTGAGTTGGACCTTTGTCTACTAAATACCCATGACTTGACTTTTTTCTTGCCCTTTATCCCATTTTCTCATGTTTGTAAACGAATGGGAGTGAGAGAAGGCCAGCCTGTGGGTGGTTTAAGCATAACCGTTGTGTTGCTAGGTAACACTGCATGTTGATACCTTCCCATGTTCCACAGGGATATACTGTTACGCTCATCAACATACACTGCAAACTATTAAAGGTGGGGTAGGCAGTTTTCTGGAAAAGGCAACAAACAAAACACCTGAATTTGAAAATACAGCCCTCCTCCTACAGCTCTCCCTATCCTAAGCCCCTCCCAACAGAAGAGCATGGGCAATTGCACATGCTTCATAAAACGCGCAACACAAGGTTGCTCGACTTGACCAGATGCAACCATCAGCAAGCCGACGGCAAGCTCCGAATCCAAATTGTGATCGATGCAATGTCGGAGTTCTCCATCTCTGAAACGCTTCGCCGATAATTACACGTGTTCTATTGCGTTTATTGTCGGACTCTCTTTTAGACTATATTTTGATAAGTCCGTCTTCCTCTTTTTGAGTTGCCTTGTAGTGTAGTCAGTTGTTGCCAATGCTGGAATAGCAACTTTTTTAGCAGGATTGTCCGCTATTGAATGACACTTTCACTGTCTGAAGGGACGTAAATGCCCATCTGCGTTTGTAGAACAGCCAATAGGAACGCCCTCTCTCTGAAATGACCTCTGATTGGCCAAAGCCTACAGTCACGGGCTAAATTTTCTGAAGCCTGTAAACAGAGCCAAGAGGAGGGCAAGAATAGAGGTTTTCTCTCCAACCACTTGAATTACAATATGCTGCACGGTTAACATGGAATTTTTGTCCAATGATGCCAAAAGAAAACTGCCTAACTCACCATTAAGTCAAGCGTTCTCTCTGATGTTTTTCTTCATTCTTCTTTCAAGTCTATGTGTCACAACTAAGTACCTTCTGTTGGTATAGACTGGAACTGAGTTGGACCTTTGTCAGCTACATACCCCTGACTTTTTTCTTGCCCTTTATCCCATTTTCTCATGGTTGTAAACCAATGTTAATTAAATGTCACAGGCTTCAAACGGCTCTGGGTGTTGAGGGACTGTCATGGATGACACGTCTTCTCAACATTGCGTGGAAGTCGGGAACAGTACCTAAGGAGTGGCAGACCGGGGTGGTGGTTCCCTTGTTCAAAAAGGGGGACCGGAGTGTGTGTGCCAACTACAGAGGTATCACATTACTCAGCCTCCCCGGGAAAGTATACTCTAGGGTGCTGGATAGGAGCGTCCGACCGATAGTCGAACCTCGGATTGAGGAGGAACAATGCGGTTTCCGGCCTGGTCGTGGAACAACGGACCAGATTTTTACCCTCGCGAGGATCTTTGAGGGGGCCTGGGCGTATGCCTATCTGGTCTACAGGTGTTTTGTGGATTTGGAGAAGGCGTATGATCGGGTTCCCCGGGAGATACTGTAGGAGGTGCTGCGAGAGAATGGGGTGAGGGGATTTCTACTCAGGGCCATCCAATCTCTGTACTCCCAAAGCGAGAGCTGTGTCCGGGTCCTCGGCAGTAAGTCGGACCCGTTTCAGGTTAGTGTTGGCCTCCTCCAAGGCTGCGCTTTGTCACCTATCCTGTTTGTGATATTCATGGACAGGTTCTCAAGGCATAGCCGCGGGGGAGGGGGGCTACAGGTTGGTGGGCTGAGGATTGCATCACTGCTTTTTGCGGATTATGTGGTTTTGATGGCATCATCGGTCTGCGACCTGCAGCACTCATTGGATCGCTTCGCAGCCGAGTGTGAGGCGTCTGGGATGAGGATCAGCACCTCCAAATCTGAGGCCATGGTTCTCAGCAGGAAACCAATGGACTGTCTACTCCATGTAGGGAATGAGACTTTACCCCAAGTGAAGGAGTTTAAGTTTCTCGGGGTCTTGTTCTCGAGTGAGGGGAAAATGGAACGAGAGATGGGCCGGAGAATTGGAGCAGCGGGAGCGTTATTGCAGTCGCTCTATCGCACCGTTGTGACAAAGAGAGAGCTGAGCCAGAAGGCAAAGCTCTCAATCTACCGGTCTATCTTCGTTCCTACTCTCACCTATGGTCATGAAGGGTGGGTCATGACCGAAAGAACGAGATCGCGGATGCAAGCGGTGGAAATGAGTTTCCTCCGGAGGGTGGCTGGCATCTCCCTTAGGGATAGGGTGAGAAGTTCAGTCATCTGTGAGGGACTCGGAGTAGAGCCGCTGCTTCTTTGCGTAGAAAGGAGGCAGTTGAGGTGGTTCGGGCATCTAGCAAGGATGCCACCTGGCCGCCTCCCTAGGGAGGTGTTCCAGGCACGTCCAGCTCGGCAGAGGCCGCGGGGCAGACCTAGGACCAGGTGGAGGGATTATATATCCACACTGGCCTGGGAACGCCTTGGAATTCCCCAGTCAGAGCTGGTTATTGTGGCCCGGGAAAGGGAAGTTTGGGACGCCCTGCTGGAACTGCTACCTCCGCGACCCGACCCCGGATAAGCGGATGAAGACGATGATGATGATGAGGCTTCAAACGTACCAGTCTACTATTTGTCAGTCTCCCCTTCTGCTTTAGCGCCAGTATGCTCGTTCTCATCATCTTGTTTCTTGAGTGGGCCTGATTCAGCTAACGAATAAGAAAACAAAACACAAGGCCTAGTTAAAAATAACCTTAAGAGAAGGGCATCTGATTCAGCATGATGGTAAAAGAAGTCAAGAGTCACGCATAACTTACGGTCGTTTGCGGCGCGGTCCTCCTTAGGAGCTGAATAAATAAAGATGAGAGAAGACAGAGTGACTTTTAGGACAGATCCTTTTCAACCATAACGCAGCGGCGTGGTTTAGTTATCAGTAGCAGTGTGGTTAGTCGCCATACTTTCTCCTCAGGCTAGAAGAAGCCGGTAAATCTTGAGCCTAGTCTAGGGATGTGTGTGTGTGTGTGTGTGTGTGTGTGTGTGTGTGTGTGTGTGTGTGTGTGTGTGTGTGCATGCCACAGAAACTTAAAGTTCATTTAATCATTTTGTTCTGTTGTGGGTCAAAATGAACAAACCAAATGTTTAGCTCTGTATTAGTCTCATGTTATTTAGGTATCATTATCCCACCCATAGGAGCATTTGTTCAGTGTGTTACACACTTATCACCAATCACTGTCTATGCCTTCACATCAGTTGGGAGGGTGTCCAAGTACTCGCCAAAATTAGTTCCCGAATCACTTGATACCGCTACATTTAACTGGCTATGGAGAAGATTGAAATACCTTTTTGAGTTACAAATTTGTTTATTTTGACCCCAAAAAACAACAATTATTTATACACTATAGACTTGACCCCACCCAGCAACAGCCTTCTACTGAGAGACTCTCAAATTAAAAGGTGTTGTTTATTTCCTGGTAAAGGTTTTGTTGCCAGGTAACAGTGGTCAATTTGCTAAGTACAATAAACACACGCAAGTATAAAAAAGAGCATTATAGTTTGATATCAATAGTAACATCAAATTAATAATAAAAAACACTCTTTTAGGAGGTATAAAACCTTTGAATCTGAAAATAGATTAAATGTCAGAACTCTATCAATAGAAGGCATTGACCCCCACCCTGATGGTTTCTGATTTCTTCCATTTCATCAGACATGTCAAAACACCAAAACACCAACCTTTTTAGATCAGACACTGTCAAGGACAAACCAACAGATCTGACAAACTAGGGCATGTTATTTTACTCAAGTACATAGCTACAGAGAGATGCTCTTCCAAAACAATGATTAGCCATTCAAATGACAAATGAAATGTGGAAGTCAAAAGGGGACCTGGTCAAATGCCCTTATACTAACAGCACTCTGGATGTTCTTGAGTAGCCTGGATAGAGAGCGGACCTCAGGCCGAGTCTTAACAACACAGACAGACGACAGGTAGAAAGGAATGCTGACATAGAAACAATAAGCCTGGACCATGATAGAGTTTTAGCTGCCAAAAGGCGTAGTGTGATTATCTGGCATTAGGCCAGAGGGTCCGCCCATAGGCCCGTTCCTACCATAGCTTTGACTACTCTCCATTCTGTCGGAGGGATCCTCATGGGCACTGCTGCAGCTGGTGTCAGAATCTACACCCTCCTCTGACCCCACTTCTCCTTTGCCATCATTGCCTACTGTCGTGGGGGCACTACTATTTATCGCCATGTCAACCGCAGGCTCAGAACCCGTGGTGTCACCGTTGCCTGCTGTCGTGGAAACCTCAGAGGTACTACTCTTTATCTCAGCTGCAGCATCCTCTGCAGTCTCCGTATCCTTGGGTTCACTGTTTACTGGTGTTTCACCCCCCGTACCCTTTTCGTTTGTGTTATTTGAAATGTCTTCATGTGGTAGGCCAACTAAAGGTGTTAACTCTGTAGGGGTGTCAGTGTTCCCTGTAGAATCAGAGCCAGGCGA
>JAPMUY010002274.1:0-21273 GCA_026901105.3 Galaxias olidus
TTTTTTTTGAGGACCAGGGATGTAAGTCAAGCATGACAGAACAATTGTAATTGAATGTGCAAAACCCTCTTCATCCTTATTCTTAGAATTTGCCTTTCCAGTATGTGTGACATCAGATCCAAGCACTGTTTGTTTTTTTCCTTTGTGTTGGCTTTTTCATACAGGTCACCACCACCCAGGCAGATGCGGAGACCCAGCTTTCTCTGCCCATCACGCCAATGATAATCCTGCTGGGTAAGATTGCTATACTTGACTTGCACAATTATTAGGCTAACACAAGATGTCTTGCACTATCATTAGGCTAACACAAGATGTCTTGCACTATCATTAGGCTAACTACAAGATGTCTTGCACTATCATTAGGCTAACACCAAGATGTCTTGCACTATCATTAGGCTAACACAAGATGTCTTGCACTATCATTAGGCTAACACAAGATGTCTTGCACTATCATTAGGCTAACACAAGATGTCTTGCACTATCATTAGGCTAACACAAGATGTCTTGCACTATCATTAGGCTAACACAAGATGTCTTGCACTATCATTAGGCTAACACAAGATGTCTTGCACTATCATTAGGCTAACACAAGATGTCTTGCACTATCATTAGGCTAACACAAGATGTCTTGCACTATCATTGGGCTAACACAAGATGTCTTGCACTATCATTAGGCTAACACAAGATGTCTTGCACTATCATTAGGCTAACACAAGATGTCTTGCACTATCATTAGGCTAACACAAGATGTCTTGCACTTGTACTAGACTAACGCATTACGTCTTGCACTACCAACACAGACATTTTATTTAATCCCAAACTAGGACACACACAGACTCAAACGCAGACTCAGAACATTTAAAGCAACAATGTGTAGGTTTTCTATCAATAGGAGATTCCATTATGGCACCAAAGAAATGGATGCTGGCCTTGGAGGGAAGGTGGTCATAGAATCAGTCACCTCCAGCTGGACTTCAACTCTGCCCTGGCTGTCTTCTTTGCATGATTTTATGTGTTTAACATCGAGTACCAACACCGAGGCAGCTTCAACCCTGGAGTTCATCAGAGGTAAATACTGTTCATCCATTGTTCGTGGCTCACCAGCTGTTTCTTTACATGGCCTGCAGAGCATGCCTTTAGTAAAGGGGGAAGCCACCCACATTAAGAATTCACGTGTTATTCCTGTGCCTCAGGACCGCTGACACTAACACAATTATGCCATAGGTTCCAGATTGTAGGATGAATTGTAACATTTTAGAAACACTTTTCTCACTTGAATTTTAACCTGGACAGTTACACTGAAGGACATTTTGACACTTTAGAACTCAGTAACTCCTCGTAGGGTTACTGGTTTACTACTTCTTGTGTGTGAATTACTCTTTATCAATTTTGTAGATTATCCATTAATTCATAAATTAATATTATTATCGATCAATTTGATATCAAATAATTAAGGGGGCACCACCCAAAGATTTTAGCTTATTGCATGGCTCTATGGGAAACCAAGTCTGATTTGGCATTCATTTAATAAGTAGGCCTAGTTGAAGTTTCAGTCTCACTTCTGAAGTAGTGACATTCTATGTTACGAGAATAAATTATTGTATGAAAACAAAGATATGACACAGCTGGGTTTGATTGCAAAGCAATTCTATTTATTTACTAGTCTAAAACACATGAAAATTACAGTACTACAAAGAATGACTAAATGATGACATTAATAAACTAAAGTGGTTAGTAGCTAAATATACATATAACAGTTAAAATATTGACAAATTATGGTAAGCACAACACAGCAGAAATTGTCTAAGCTTTAGCATCAAACGCTCAACGTTAGGAAAAGCATGAGTTTACGTTACTGTGAGAAGGAAGGCGGAGCTGTGGCACTGAATTATTGGTCTTATTAGCCTGCTGTTGCGGCTGGAGCCAATTTGAGAAGTCCGTGGTTTCTTTGGTTAAGTTCTGGAAGTTAGTTCCTTGTTTGAATAAACATGGAAAAGCAACGTGGGTTTTTGGTCTTCTTTGACGTGTTAATTGTCCTCTTCTGGGAAGGAGGACAAAGGTGCGCTGGTTCAGTTTGGGTGATCCAGCAGGGTCCTCGACTCAGTAGATTTGTTTAAAAGCTCTGAATCACTTCGGGAAACGGTGGAAGTTGTGTAGTCCCGAACGTGGATAATAATTGAATAAACGTTCCTTTGCTCTGAAGTGGTTTAGTTAGAAAGTGTTGCAAGGAGTTTTCGGGCCTGTAGTGAGGAAAAAGGCCTAAAATCCTTTGTTCAATGAGTTGCTTGCAGACACGTGGTCAAGGAATAGGGTTGGATGCAATTTTTATCAACCCGTGTAACGCAGGGCGGCCTTCCTAGGTTACGTGCGGATCTTAAAAGCCAAGTTTCCTTGATGAAAACTCTATTTAAGATAGTTTGAGAAGGGGTGTCCAAAAGGTGGCTGAGGTCACCTGATTGGTCACAGCCAGAGGTGTTGATTATCTCACCTATCAGTGAAATATCAGTTTACCATACCATGTCGTTTGGTTTCAATGTAAGCTTCTTTACTAGGAATATGTTCTATATAACGTTTGCAAAGTTTACAAAATATCATGGTGGACATTTTGATACCAAACATGACTAGGCTAACTATGTTAGTTCACTTAGAAAAATAATACAAAATATAAAATGTTTACAAAATACAAACGATTGATGTTACAATTTCTTCTCATTGTCAATGTCCAATAATTTAATTGATTATTACTTAGGCAACAGTTTCTTAATCCCAATTTACTAATCCTTAGAGTGGACGCAGTGTGCTGCTCTGCCCAAATCTCAGGAGTTGTGTGAGAGGAACTTGCTGGCCCCCCTTGGAGTGTTCACAATGACCATTTGGGCCTGTTCCTTTGATCTTAACCAGAGAGGGGGGAAGATTCGGTGATTGGTTCCCCTACATCCTTTAATTAAATAGTTTGCAACACAAATTTTTCTGGGTCAAATGATGGGTAAGAGTTCATTGATTTTATATTATATTTATAGTTATTTATGATTTTATGTTAAATTAATGGCCTTCGGACACCAAATTTACACGTCTCGTCTTCGACCCATTTACAGGTTTCTTGTCAGGATAAATCCTGAAAATTCAAAGTGTACGTCCCGGTTCCAGATCAGCAGGAAGAGTGGGAAGATGGTTCAGAGGAAGACAATAGCCCTGAATCCACACGTCGCCTCATTCATCAGGGAGTTCTCTGAATACGATTGGCAGAATTATTAAGGTAAGAGTATTGTTAACTGGGTAAATAAGAATGTCTTCTTAGTCAACTAGAATGGTTAAATAACGGTAAAAACGTACAAAAATAAAACCTGTATTTCACAGTGCTACTGCACATAAAGTGCATTCTGTAAATCTGAGTCCAGTGACATGTTTTTGTTTGTTTTGGCTTTTTACTCCATCACGTTGGATTTGAAAGGGAACGACTATGAGGTGAAAGTGCAGACTTTGAGCTTTGATTTGAGTGTGTTCACATCCATATCAGGTGAACTGTGAAATAAAGGGAAAGGAAAACTCTTTAATTTGTGAAGTACATTTACATATATCATGGAATGTCTCTTCTGCACTTAACCCATCATAACTATTTAGGAGAAGTGGGCGGCCACAGCGGCCGGGGAACTGTACTTAAGTTCTAATACCAGCGCCTTGGTCCTCCTGTCACTAGAAGTGAGAGTACAGATAAGTGCAATTTCACTGACTTTTTCATGTCCGATTTCTCCATTGACTCCCATAGTAAAATTTGACAGGAAAAAGTGACTGAAATTGCACCTATCTGTACTCTCACTTACAGAGACAGTAGGATGATGATTTATATTTTCTTTGAATAACTCAGGGACTGAACAACATAACACTCAGAAGTCAACTACATATCCCATGCAGTGTTTGAGCATTCTGATGGAGAGTCCCCTGTACACCTAAAATCCCATCAAGTCCCATTCAAATGGATTGAGGATCATTTGTCTCTGCTTTGTAAGCAGGAAAGAAAATAATTTCACGAATGACCACTTAATGATTTGCAACCAAATATTAAATATGATGTTATTTACGTTAATGTTAATTTGAACAATTACTTTTGGTCCTCTAAAATGGGGGGACTGTGTCTAAAAATGGCTACAATTACTACACGATTCACCTAATATGGATGTAAACACCCAAAAAAAGGTGAAAGGTCTGCACTTTTATTTCTTTGTCATCATTCTCTTCCAATATTCTGTAGTGGGGTCAAAACAACATCAACATGACTGGACTGACTTACGGACTGCACTCTGTGTATAGTCATTAAGAATCCCCTTTTCACCTGCTGTTACTGACTATATACAGACCCAGCCAACTGAGTAGCATCTGTTGTCTTCTGTTTTGGTTGGTTGTGATATTTTCATACACTCAGCCTTTTAAAATTCCTTTGTCTAGTGTGATCAGAGTGCAGAGCAGCCCTACGGGGTCTTCACAGATTCACCTGTTTTGATAATGTGAATCAGGCATTTTGTTTTTTTGTTGTGTTATTGTTCTGTATTAGACTTTTTTTTTTGCGATTTGTTCAAATTGCACAAAAAAGTTCTGCTTTTTATGCAGTAAAGTCTTCAATTGTCCTTTTCTTTATTTTACGTCAAGAGCTAGTTAAAAGTGTTTTATTGTAATAAATACAGTAGTATATACTGTAGGTTATACAGTGGCACTGTAAGATAAATTACAGTAACGTTTCCAAAACAATATAATAGTGCATTTCTTTATACAGTATATGAACAACAACAGTATTATACCGTACTTCATTTTACAATATACTACAAAACTACTGCAATTAGTTTTACGGTAATTTTACTGTGGTATGAAATACAGCAACTCCTGTATAATTGTTGCCAGTAAGTTACTGTTAATTTCACAATAAACTTTTTACAGTGTAGTTTCCAAAGGAAACGTAGGACATCGGGTGCATTTTTATACAGTCTGTAAGGTACTCCGTTAGGTCCTGGTGCCAATGCTGCTCTTGCACGTCTGACTGCATTTTCCACCTCTTTCCATTTTGGAGGGCTGGTGTCCATTTGCTCTACTGGGTCCTCAATTGGTGGAATATCTGCGGGAACTGTGAGTTCCTCATGCATTTTCTCATCTATGTGAGTTTCTTTAGGTGGGACTCCAGTTCCTATTTGGTTGTTTTCCGTCTTTTGCTTTGTTGAACAAGGACTTCATAAACTTGAAGGGGTCTTTGTAGAATTGACTCCTTGCTCGTTCTTTCTTCTTTCGGTTTCTTCGTAGGAATCCATATATTAATTAATATGTTTTCAGCATGTTTCATCCATACTAAACGATACAGTCAACATATAGGATTGTTATAGATTTAACATATGATTTTCACAGATCTTTTCCAGTAGGGCACCTTAAGCGATTGTGCTCAAAGATGGGACTCACTGTCCACTTTCAATCTCTTCATCGTCACATGTGTTCCTACAGAGATGCACTCACTGCTGCACGTTCAACTTATTTCTCTGCCAGCATTAATGCTCCAAATTCCAACTCTCGGACCCTCTATTCCACTGTGAGCAAACTCATTCAACCCCACAAGGACACCATGCCTACTTCCTCCACCCAACTTGCCATTTCCTTCCTTCTGTGTTTTAATTATAAAATATTTAACTTTTACTCTTCCCTCTACTCTTTCTACTACCTACCTCCAATAATCATTTCTCCTCATTTACCCTGGTTGAATCTGCAAATGTCTCAGAAGTGATTATATCATCTAAACTGTCTTCTTGACCCTCTTCCCACTGTCCTCTGCATATATGGTATGTTTAGTGTTAAAAAGTAGATACCTGTTTTGTAGTCAGGTATGTCTAATCAATATTAAAGATTAGTAGGTAAGCATACCATAGTTTACTACTAGTTTTAAGTAACTGGAAGAATAGAGAGAATTTGAGGAGACAAAGTAGGGGGGTGAATCCTAGCCAGCAGCATGTCTAGAAGGATAATCTGTCTACTGGTTGCCCCCAGACCACCTAAGGCCCCAAAATGGACACAGAACAGAGGAATGCAGGAAGCTGAGTCGTAAAAGTAAACATGATAGGAAACCTAGAATGATTATAACAGACTCTTACGAGACATCATTGTTTTTATTAGAGAAAAGATGAGTGTTCGAGGTAAACAGATGCCGGGAGTGAACAGACCAATAAAGAGAAGAGGGGGCCTGTTGTAAAACGGAGACTAGAGGGATACTAAAGTTCCTAGCAAGGAGACGCCCTGGGGTGTTTGAGAACAAATGGGGCTACTTGGAAAATTAGGGAGTGATCAAAAGTTGTGGGATGAATTGACTTGAATGTAACGTGTAAAAAGATGAACTGTGAATGCACAATTCAGGTGGGACTCAGCAGACCTCCACTGGGTCTTATTCTATGCTGAATGAAACCTACTCTTCTGAAACTTTGGCTTTCGACTTCCAATATTTTGTTTCTGGGGTTGTAATCTTATAATTGAAAAGACAACACATATCATGCTTACCTACTTTTCTTCCTCACCTAACTAACCTATTCAATCAATCCCTCTCCCAAGGAGTTTTTCCATCAATCTTTAAAACTACTTCTGTCACTCCAATCCTAAAAAAATCTTTCCTAGACAACCATTCTTAAAAACGTCTGCCCTATATCTAACTTACCCTTTTTTGCAAAAACCTTCGAACACATTATTGCATCTCAGTTACAACAATTTATATCTGCCAATAATCTGTTTGAGCCTGTTGTGTATTATTCAATTAGAAGAAGTTACAACCCCATACAAAATATTGGAAGTCGAAAGCCAAAGTTTCAGAAGAGTAGGTTTTATTCAGCCTGAATAACATGTGCATGCAACTACAAAGATCTACTGGCATGTACATTCACAGTTCGCCTTTTTATGCATTTTACATTCAAATCAAGACATCCCCAATATGCAAAGTAGTCCATGCCCTTTTTCCAATCACCTCTGACCCATCTGTTTTCTGAGGCCTGCTTGTCCCATCAACCTTAAAGTTTACCCCTCTTTACAACTAGCCCCATCCTTACCTATCATAAACTAATGAAGCGGAGTCCATTAGCCCCCCTTCCTTAAATTTGTACATCTGTTCACCCCTAGCATCTGTTAATCCCAACCTACTCATGTGCTCTCAGGGTGACGAATAGTCTGACAAACAGTGCATTCCTACACAGGCCTCTTACAATCATTAAGTGGTATTGGTTCCCCACTTCCTGCACTCCTCTCTGTCCTACCTCCATTTGGTGCCCTTAATTATCCTGGGTCCTGCCTCTGCTCACCAATGCTTCACCCCCCTCTTACTATGTCTCTCTCTCTCTCTCTCTCTCTACTCTTCTCAATTGTGAAAACTACTATTAAACTATGGTGTGCTTACCTACTAACCTTTAATATTGATTACAAATACATGACTACAAAAAGGGTATCTACTTTTTAACACAAAAAATACCATAAGCCCCTTCAGTCTACATCAGGACAACTTTACTTGATAACCCTCCACTTGCCTGTATTGAAAACTGGCTGCCTACAATCAACCACTGGATGCAGGACAACTGTCTCAAACTGAACAGCAATAAAACGGAACTCCTCATAATTGGCACCAAACACACTCTAACCAAAGTTGGCAATATCTCTCTCCATTGATGGTACAACAGTCTCCCCCCTCCCCTCTAGCATGCAGTCTTTGCGTCTTAATGGACTCCACTCTTTCGTTTTATTGTCATGTCAATAACATGGTCAAAATATTCTTCTTCCATCTTAGCAACATTGCTAAAATCTGACCATCCCTCTCCCATAGTGCGGCTGCCAAACTCATTCACTCATTAATTTTCTCCCATCTTGATTACTGCAATTCAGTTCTTTTCGGCGTCAGCGCAACCCCCTTCCAAATACTCCAACTGGATCAAAACTCTGTTGCTCGTCTCCTCACCTCAACCAGATCTTCTGAACACATAACCCCCGTACTCTTTAACCTTCACTGGCTTCCTGTCAACCAGCGCATCACCTACAAAATCCTTTTCCTCACCTACAAAGCTTTAGATAAGTTGACCCCTCCCTACCTCACTAAACTCCTCCTACTCCACCATCCTACCCGGACATTACATTCCTCTTCAGATTTGCAACTGGTCATTCCCCCCGGAAAACTAAAGCATTTTGGGGAGCGTGCATTTTCTAGGGCAGCACCTAAATTTTGGAACTCTCTCCGTCCTCTAATTCGCAATTCCACCTCTCTATCAATCTTTCAAAACCACCTTTACACCCTAGCCTATCCTAATTAACTGCGTAGAATATGGACTTATCCTTCTATTGATATGCTGTCCTTTTGTTATACTTAGTTTGAGCTGTAGTTTCTGTCTGTCCGTTCTCCATTTTCTGTTTAATTATTTCATTTTCTCATGTTATAAATGTAAATGTTGTGAAGTGACTTTTCGTGTCAGAAAAGCGCTATAGAAATAAAATGTATTATTATTATTATTATTATTATTAATATTATTATTATTATTATTATTATTATTATTGGATGTGACTGACAAAAGAACGAGCCTGCTAGTTTAAGTTAATTTAAAGATGTGTGTGTGCTAATCACCTACTATTGGGACCAGGAGAACTTATAGCTTTGTTACTTGTTGTGTAGGCCTAAGTCTATTTCATTCACAATTGGTTCGGAGAGAGAACGCTGTGTATGGCTGCCCGATTTGCTTCCCCTGCCCTGTTCCTCAGTTTGCTTCAAGTCCATTGACCTAGCATTGTGACGTGCTAAAATCACCAAAACCTCTAAAAGTATGGCTGTTTTATAAAATATTTAATAAAGATATTGTAAATTGTAATTGTTACATTTTATTTCTCTCTTTATTTTGCATTTTCTTTCTGACTAATAAAGTAATGTTTCTATTTGCCATGGATAACTGGCAACTGATGAAAACATTAGGTAGAAAGCAAACACCAACACTTAAAGTAACTCGAAAGTTAGAACACAAACCAATTAGGGACCTACTTCCTCTACTAACGTTAATTTATTATTTCATGAAACAGGTTACGTTTGAGGTTTTGGCGATTTTGAATTTGAACGGCAGAAGAAGTGGAAGCAAGTAGGCCATTACTAATGTACTAGGGGAGCGTGTTGATATAGCTTAATTACAAATTTTATGGAATATTTTTGTCATTGCTCTGTTTTTAGCTTTGTCTCATAGGTGTATAGCCAATTAATTCATGTGTGTTACAACCCTTTTCGGTGGAAGGCCTGTCTAGGAACAGAAAGGGTCGAACACGGCCCAGAGATTGCAGAGTGGGAGTGATTGTGGACACATGGAGACCAACAAGAATAAAAAAGTAAATGTATTAACAGGGTCAAAAGGGATACCACAGCTATACGAATGGTGCCAAATCAAAGAAACAAACAAAAGAGCTAAGCTGCCTAGCACTCGCTTGCTATCAAAAACTACACAGGGTGGCGCCGCTCCAGCATGCCAACTAATGAACAACAGATAAGACACACTGGACTAACCCCACACTAACGAACACAGAATACACAGAACAATAAGGGTAAACCTTAGCGAACTAACACAACTAACAAACACCGAATACAAGGCTCTCTCGCTCTGGGGAGACTGCCGGGGAGTAGAAGGATTTTGAAGGAGACAGATAGTTCTCTGATCGGTTCATCAACGGATGACTGATGGTGTATGATGAGGGGGAGGGAACCAACGGAAAGCAGGCGGCAGTTCTGAATGCAGGGAATGGCGAAGGGAAAACAAGGAAAGACAGAACAACCATATACACATACACAATACATAAAATACGGACACCAAACATGGGTGGACGTAACAATGTGTGTTTCAGTTAAGAGTGCTCGTTCGAATCAAGAGTCAAGCTTGTTAATAGAATGTATTGTAAATTGAATAGGATAAATAAATTTGCAACCTATGTATTGCAAATTTAAAATATAAAGAGAGCATCTTGATTTGGGTTTATTCCAAATCAAATGAATCCAATGTGTCTTGAGTTGACTGTTGTCCTTGTTGTGGCCTCAGGGCACTTTCTTCCTATAAATACTGATGTTGACAACTGAATGAGTACCCAGATAGAAAAATTAAACTGGGCCGGATACGGACCAAATGTGCGGCAAGATTCGGCCCAGATTGGTAAAACGAGTTTGCCCTAGTGTCTTTTTGCACAATGGGCCACATGGGGTGTCGATCTGCATTACGGACCTTTGACAGATTTGTGCTAGAACTGGGCCAGATTAAAAAGAAGTCCAGACGATGAGAAGCGCAGATAACGAGAGGGGGTATAGTCCTGAAGGAGGTCAGATATATATGTGGGGGCAAGATTATGGATGGGTTTGAAGATGACCAGGAGAGTTTTGAATTGAATTCAGTATTGAACAGGGAGCCAGTGTAGCTGTATGAGAGTTGGGGTGATGTGGACTGCGTATGGGTGAGGATACGAGCAGCCAAATTCTGGATTATTTGTAGCCAGTTTAGTTGCTTGGTGGGGAGGCCTGAAAGAACAGCATTGCAATAATCAATCCTTGAGGATCCAAATGCATGGACCAGGACTTCAGCACTTGATTGAGACAGGGACGGGCAAAGTCTGGCTATGTTAACAGTGGAAGTGGACACCATGATGACGGAGGATTGACCCCAGGGGAAGGAGGTAGACGATGAAGAGGAGTGGACCCAATACTGACCCCTGGGGGACACCCTGTTCAACTGCAGCACTGTTGGACCTGTGGTTCTGCAGCTGCACAAACTGTTGTCTATCAGCGAGATAGGATGAGAACCAGGAGAGTGCAACACCAGTGATCCCAATGCCAGTTAGGTGCTCCAGGAGTACAAAGGCGGCACTAAGGTCAAGAAGAATGAGGATGGGTAGTAGTCCTGAGTCAGCTGCACAGAGAAGGTCGTTGGTGATTTTAACCAGGGCTGTTTTGGTGCTGTATTTCAAACGGAAACACCAGATGGGTGAGATTGCGGCCAGTTTGAGAGTGGGGGTACAGTTCCAGATTTGAGGGAGGAGTTGATTATTGTTGTTATCAAGGGGGAGATGGCTGGCAAACAGGCTTTGATGAGGCTTGTGGGGAGAGGATCAAGCTGACAGGTAGTGGACTAAGACTTGAGGATGATCTCAGAGATGAAAAACACAGATGCTGGGGTGAAGTCAGATAGGGAGCTGGCAAATGACAGAGCTGGTGGGACCATCCAGGCTAGTTCTTCTGATGGGGTGGCAAATGAGGCCACC
The DNA here is from genome assembly GCA_026901105.3 of Galaxias olidus. Taxonomy (NCBI): domain Eukaryota; kingdom Metazoa; phylum Chordata; class Actinopteri; order Galaxiiformes; family Galaxiidae; genus Galaxias; species Galaxias olidus. The sequence goes on from JAPMUY010002274.1 coordinate 11,269, forward strand.
TGTAGGTGGATAGTGTTGATTTTGAAAGTTCAGGAAGTCAGTGCAGTGGCTGTAATAGGAGGCTGACTGGAGGAGAGGGCTCTGGTGTTACCTTTCCCTGCAGAGATCATGTTTGCGTGCTAGGAGGATTTAGCAGCACAGAGTTTTAATTTGTAGTTGTGTAGGTGGTCCGAGTAAAGTTGGGTGTGCACTGTGAGTCTAGTCCTTTTACACAGCTGTTCGAGACGGCGCCCAATGGTTTTGAGATCCAAATGTGATGATCCGTTGATCTTTTGTTTTGGTGATGGGGGCATAAACTTCAAAGAACACATCTTTGTGGTAGGAGATAGGGAACTTAGTGATTGTGAGGTTACAGGGAAGTGATACCAGTGGAGCAGACTTAATTGAGAATGTGGCCTTTAGTGTGAATTGGGAATGTGACATGCTGAGTGATACCAAGACAGTCAATGAGAGAAATGAAATAATTTGCGAAGGCACAGGAAGAGTCATCAATGTGATTGCACAGCAGGATAACATTAGTGGACATTGCACAAACAGATGTCAGTAGTGAGGACTTATGATTGTTTTAAAACAATTGATTTTGAAAGCTAGACATTCAAAGGAGGAGTGAAGGGGGACAGTGACAGCATTGACTTTAAAGTTTGCACAATAGACCACAGCGACCCACCGTCCCGCCCAGTAGCTCGAGGCTTACACATGTAAACAAAGCCGGGAGGACAAGAGTAAAGTAGTTTGGCTTTTGCCAGGTCTCAGTAATGCAGAGGAAGTCCAGCTTTCTGTCATCAATAAATTCATGAATCAGTGTGGCCTTGTTGGTTAGGGATCTTACATTTGTTACGACCTTTCGGCTGTATGGCTGACCTAGGGTGCTGAAGGGCCGAACTCTTTCCAGAGAATGAGTGTATTGGGGAATGTGGACAAACTGAGGCAACCCAAGGATATAAAAATGAATATGTATTTATTAGCAGGGACAAAAACAAAAGGGATACCACGGCTACATGAACGGTGCCAAATCAAAGAAACAAACATAGAGCTAAGCTACCTATCACAAGCTTGCTATCAAAAAATTACTCGGGGTGGCACCGCTCCTAAACTGATGTAACTACACAGAGAATACACTGTAAAATGTAAACCCTCGGGTATCTAAACTAGCTGAGCTCCGGGAGAAAAGAAAGCACAGTACAGCATACTGGCAAAACAGGGTTCAGAATTATTAAGAACAAAACACAGTACCGAGTAATGGATTAAACAGGGAAAACTGTAAGGATCAAAACTAAAGGCTGTATTGAATACAGGACCAAAAAGGGGGAAACAGGTAACACACAAAATAAACAGTGTATAGTAAACAGGATCCAATCGGGGATAAGAAGGTAAACCAAACAAAACGTTGTATAAAATACAGGGAAGGATCTAATGGGAAATGTTGTGGCCAAAATTGGGCATCCCAGCGGAAGTTCCAGCCTGGGATGTGGTTCAGGTGAGAGGGGAGGGTCAGAGTGAAGGCCAGGTCACCAAAAAGACAGTATGTGCTTTTTGGGGACACGGAGGGCTAGAAGTTTTTTTCTTAGTCATAAACATAAATGCGTTGCAAATACAGACAACAACACATTACAGAAACGCGCTGCAAATACAGAAAACACAACACATTACAGAAATGTGCTGCAAATACAGACAACACAACACATTACAGAAATGTGCTGCAAATACAGACAACATAACTGAGGTCCTTTGTGTTATCCTTGTCACTTTTAAGTGGCCTCTGGAAACATTTCCCTTGTGTTGCCTGTATTTGTAGTGCGTTTCTGTAATGTGTTGTGTTGTCTGAATTTGAAGCACGTTTTCTAAATGCTGCGTATGTGTTGTCAAAATGATGCAGATGTTTTCTTAATTTGCTTGTGTTTTGTCTATTTGCATGTGTTCTTTTTTTGTTAAAGTGCGTTTGGCCTCTCAGGGCCACCGAAGATTTTCCTTTATGAATCACAATCAACTCTAAATTTGGCGCATGTGAGTGCGCGTCTTGTCCCACCCGTTTCACGCCCATAGTTGCCCATAAATAGTCACGGCCGTAATTAATATGTATTTATACTGGCTGCCCAGTTGCGTTACACCTTCAGTGTGGTCATTTCCATGATTGACAGTTCTACGCAACGAACATGTGATAAGAATGAAATTGTGCGCTCGTATCTGCACGAGTCCGACTGAGGCATCAAAACCGGGGTTCGTTTAAAAGTAGTATACTGCTCGCCTTATTATTTATGAGAATACATTTCAGAACAGGCAAGTAGGCTATTTTTTTATAAATACAGGTCCTATTAAATATGCTTTGCGATTAAACTGTACAACATATTTGAAATTGACGCCAGTGTGTAAAATTTATCGAAATATTAGCTCTCACATAGGTGAGTATATACAGTTGAATACAGTGCACAAAAACAAAAAAGATTTAGCATAATTGTCATGGGCTGGCTCCGCCTTCAGCCTCTTGAGCCAAGTCAGCACCATAGACAGCCATGGGGAAGCCTGGAGCAGCATGGAGTGCTGATTATCATTTATTGTTGTCACCTGTTTTCTATTACCCCTTGTTTGCTCCCCTGTTCTCTATTGGCTCCCCTGTTTGCTCCCCTGTTCTCTATTGGCTCCCCTGTTTGCTCCCCTGTTCTCTATTGGCTCCCCTGTTTTCCTTTATTTAAACTACTGCTTCAGTTCATGCCTTTGTTCTGACATTGTTACTTTGACTGTGTTCCTTTGTTTTGTGCTTTTTGAGTTAACCAGACCAGTGTCCTTGTGGACCTGTGTTCCTCTCAACAAGATTTGATCTATTGTGCTTTTTGGGACGGATGGTTGAGTCATATTGTTGCTCGAGAGCGTGACAGAATGTCAGAACCACCCAATGACCCAGCAGATATTGCCGCTCTGCAGAAGGCTGTCCGTCTCCAGGGAGCGACCATGGGCCAACATCGGGAGGAGTTGCTTGCCCAGGGAGGTCAGATCCAGGTGCTCACACGGGCACTGGAACAACTGACCGCTTCCCAGACCGAGCTCCAGAACACCATCAAGGCGGCTCTCGCAGCTTCCCCCCCTGGTGGCCTCCTCTCCAGGGATGGGCCTGCAGAACCGTCCTCCTGTTCTGGGCACTGCACCTGTGACTGCAGTTGGGTCATATTGTTGCTCGAGGCGTGACAATAATAAATATAAACGGAGATGTGTTGCTGTTATGATTGTGATTTGTTATTGTAACATAATCCCTCATATGTTGTACATTTTAATCGGGAAGCATATTTAATTGGACCTATAATTATTAAAATATAGCCTACCTGCATGTTCTGAACTGTATTGTCAAATAATAAGGCGAGCAGTATACTACTTTTAAACTAGTACCGGTTTCTATGCCTCAGTCGGACTCGAGCAGATACGAGCGCACGGTTTCATTCTTATCACATGTTCGTCGCGTCGTACTGTCAATGAGGGAAATGACCACACTGAAGGTGTCACGCCATTAGGCGGCCAGTGTACATTAATATTAATTACGGGTGTTTCACTGATTATTTATAGGCAACTATGGGCGTTAAAAGGGTGGGACAAGACACGCTCACGTCCGCCAAATTTAGAATTGATTGTGATTTATAAAGGGAAATTGGCGTGTGACTTGCGTGCGCACTGTTTTATAAACCTGAATTTTTTTGTGTGTAAAATGTATCTAAATATTAGCTCTCACATAGGCTATTATATACACAGATGAATGGAGTTCACAAAAACAAAAAGGTTTCGCATAATAGACTTAAACGGAGATGTGTTGCTGTTCTGTTATGATCATGTGATTTGTTTTTATAACATAATCCCTCCAATATGTTGTAGGCCTACAGTTAAATCGGGAAGCATATTTAATAGGATCTGTAATTGTTAAACAATAGCCTGCATTTTCTGAAATGTATTCTCATAAATAATAAGGAAAGCAGTAAACTACGTTTAAACAAATACCGGTTTCGATGCCTCAGTCGGACTCGGGCAGATACAAGCGCATGGTTTCATTGTTATCACATGTTCCTCGCGCAGAACTGTCAATCAGGGACACTGAAGATGTCACGCAATTGGGCTGCCAGTACACATTAATATTAATTACGGGTGTTTCACTGACTATTTATAGGCAACTATGGGCGTTAAAAGGGTGGGACAAGTGTAGAATAGTATCCTCCCTATGGCAGGAGTGAAACAGCTAACTACTAGGTTGCAACAATAAGGTGTTGTGAGAATAACCTTGAGGCCTGTGCTGATTGTCGTGTGGGAGAGCATGCTTGGCCGTTATCTAGAGAAGAGAACACTCCGACCATTGAAACTGAATAACAGGACCTACAGGGGGGGGGTTGAGACACAACATCGGGCTCACGAGATATGGCTGGGGGCGGCCAGAGTACAAGAGAGGGAGAGAAAGGGAAATAGTGAGAGAATCTATTCACCAGCGGCCGCTCTGATACATTCCCAGATATTTACCATTAGGGTTTCATATCTGCAAAATAAGGTAATCATTCAGCTCCTGTGTGTGTTTACTAATATATCATAGCATTAGACAAATGTTGATTAATTATTGGTAATTAACATGATAAAGTGATCATTGTTTTTATATCCCATTTTGTGTCTGAGTGATCTTCCTTGCCATTAACGAATTCGGAAAGGTTACCGGCGGAGAACCACCCTTCTCCATTGCGGCTAAAAACCTTAACAAATTGGGGGCTCGTCCGGGATGGATTAAAGGAAGATTCAGGTAATCCGAATAAAAGACCATATTGAACTACAGCGATGGTATTCAAAGAGAGCTCTCGAAAATTTTAAAAGGTAAGCAGAACCTGTTTATTTCAAATCTGCATATTCGACCTTTATCCAAATTTGAATACCATGGCTACGGGTGCTAGACATTCCTAAAATATAAACGGACACATAAATGTATCCTCGGTAAAAGTAATTCGAACTCAGAGGGGAAATAGGAATAAACTGATTGTGAAGGGTTAGAGTCCCTACAGTCCAGGGGTTAGAGGCCCAGGGTTAGAGTCCCTAAAGTCCAGGGGTTAGAGGCCCAGGGTTAGAGTCCCTAAAGTCCAGGGGTTAGAGGCCCAGGGTTAGAGTCCCTAAAGTCCAGGGGTTAGAGGCCCAGGGTTAGAGTCCCTAAAGTCTTGGAATTGGCGCGCCCCCTCAGTAGTTGACGGACTGCTGAGCCAGCTGGGTTTGAGTCCCGGAGCGTGAGACCCTCCGAATTTAATTATTTAATTTAGTTAGTACTGTATGTATTGTATATTTTATGAACTGTATTTTAACTGCATTTTGGGGTGTGGTTGACGCCGGATAAGCGTTGCTTATTGGGTCAAGTGCATTCGTGTATTGTAACTGTGTTTTAAGTGTTGTGGTGTGCATTGATTGTTGTTTTGTGTGTATGACGCCCTGTGCGTTGTCTTGCGTCTTAAGTGTTGAGAGTGTTTGTGTGAATGAGAGTACGTGTAGAAAATGGAAGGGGCAATCGACCGAGAATGGAATGACGGTGGGTGTGACCGCATTCCATACTTGACCCTTAAAGTTCAGAAAGAAAAGGTATTAAGAACGATAAGAACGATAGGTGAGGCAGAAAAAAAGTGAGAAAGTTAATTGTGTATGTGGACAGCGTGGTCCATGAGGGAAATATCTATCCGAGACCAAAGAACAGTGACTTGCCGCCACTGGTCAGAACCCCGGTCAACAGGGTTCCAATCCAAAATGGTTCCGCGCAGCCATCTTAGCTGGTCTCCCGGCACATGTCCGCACCGCCATGGAAGACAATCCTAACATGCATGGAGCTGACTCCCATATGTGGGAGCATCATTTGATGCATCGTCTTGATAAGGAACTTCAGAAATCAGTCTTAACTTAGCCGAGACAAAGGCACTACGGAAGCAATTACGGAGATTGCAGCTGGGGGAACACAGACTGAAGACAACCCAAAATAAACAAAAGGCCAAACAAATGCCACTACAAGCCCCTAATCAGGAGAAAACACCCCCAACCCCTAACACAACCAAAGCCCAGATATTACTCCCAACCCTACAGGGGAGGCAGGGCTAGAGGGAACAGCAGGGGACGGGGAGGAGGCATGAGATGGGGAGGCTGCTTCATCTGTGGAGAGCAGGGTCACTGGGCCAGAGACTGCTCCCATGCCGGTTCTGCAGAGGCTCCTTGTGCCGGCAGCAGGGTGTCTGCCCCTCGTCCCGAAGCGGCCCCCGCCGGCCGGTACCCACAAGAGGGCTGGGACCGCGTGGGTGGTTGGGATCGGGAGCACCACGCATGATACACCCCACAGAGTCACCCCGGAGAGGTCACGGCAGAGCCTCTCCTTAACATCACGGTGTTGAACGAGGAATGGCCTTTCTTGGTTGATATGGGGGGCACCTATTCCACCATGACTGCGTCCCCTCCGGCCCGATATAGGTCAACCCGCCGGATAGATGTAGTGGGTTTCTCTGGGGTTGGACAAACACTGCTGCTAACTAAGCCACTGCCTGTCAGGGTAGGCAATCAGACCCTTCTCCATCACATGGTTATAGCACCACTTCCATACTGTGTGGTCCTACAGGTCTGCGTGTCACCCTGCCTGATGGACAAGTATTGCCGTGCTCCGCTGGGGTAGGTAGAGGTGGAGGACAGTGGAGCCTGAGCCTCCAGCGGGTGGAGGGCTGCTTTCCTCTTTCTTGGCCTGGAAGCCCTGGATCATGCTGTTGGAGCCTTACGTTCCACCCCTTGACCCCCTTCACCTCACCCTATATTATGACTTCAATAACAACACCGCTTATTGGTTCCCATACGAGACGTCTTTGGAAGGCACCACCTGTCCAGTCTCATCAAAAATCTTAATTGAGGGCCCACAAGGTGTCGCCGCACACACTGAGCTTAGCCCCCTCCATGATGGAACGGTTTAAAAATGTCCCAAGAGTCCGTTCCCCACATTTCTTTGACCCTGCACCCAGCACACCAGGCAAAAGATCTGGGGCCTATGGTTAAAGCTGCCCTATTGGCCTCTGATTGGCAAAAAGAACGCAAATTGTCTGCAATTGTCTGACGTTTCATTCTCCCCCTCCTGCAAATCATACCGCATTGAAATTCAGGCTGAGGACACCCTCACATTGCTGAACTATCCTCAGCCCTTCACAATACGAGATATGCTCTCCTTCCTGGGGCTGACAGGCTAACAGCTGGAATTATGCGCCCAACTACGCTGGACTTACGGCCCCTTTAAGGGCTATGATGAAAGAGCACGGCATGCGCCAACTAAAAGCCACTCTGACCTGGACTCAGGCGGCTGAAGAGTCATTCATTCGCTTGAAACAACTCCTCACCCAATCCACGGATCTGGCTTTGCCTGACTACGCCTCCCCATTCCATCTTGATGTTTCTGACACAGGCTCCGTGGTCAATGGAATCCTGTTCCGGAAAAAGGGGGAGAAAGGAAGGTGTTGATGTACGCCAGCATCACATTAGACACCATGGAAAAAGACACCCACCATGCACACAACATGTAGCCGGGGTAGCCACACTGATCAGTAAAACAGCCCACCTTGTACAACGACATCCACAATACATTTAAAAAACCACACAGTGATTGCATATGTGAATTCAGCTCTGTTCACTCTCACACCTCGCTCAGACAGAACAGACTAACAAAAATTTTAGTCATATTTAGGTCATATTGGTCCGGTCCAAATGAATCGCAGCCTGTGCCACTGGTGGCACCCGTATTTAGATAGAAATGACAAAAACAATATGTGAAAGACTGTAAGTTGTGTATGCATTACAATCCGCGTCCCACAGTCAAGCCACAGATGGGAAGTTTTCCCTCGACCCTGTGCAGGGCGAGAAGTAGTCATAGACTACACAGATATGATAGAGTGCGCACGAGGTTTTAGATACTTGCTCGTATGTGTTGACTCATTCACAGGATGGCCTGAGGCATGGCCAGCAAAAAAGGAAGACGAGTCATTAAGTGCCTCATTAACCACTATATTCCCCGACACGGGTCCCCAAGAAAAATCCGATCAGATAATGGGAGTCATTTCAGAAATAAAGATTTGAACCAAGCAGAAGGAATGTTGGGGCTAAAACACAAATTCGGCTCGGTCTACCACCCCCAGTCCCAGGGGAGGGTGGAACGCATGAACGCTAATCTGAAACAAAAATTGGGTAAAATCACAGCCGAAACCGGGATGAACTGGGTTGATGCCCGTTGGCCCTGATGTCTATTCGTGCGCGGTAAATCAGAACACGGGGTTCACCCCATACGAATTGACCACGGGGAGGCAATTTCCGAGCCCTCTGACAGGAACCAATTTGGAGGGTTATCATGCAGACACAGATGAGCCTGCCATGCCGCCGGCGCTGAAAATGATATCCCAAGGAGAGACTTATCACCTGAATCATATTATAACCAGCTTCGAGCTCTTGTGTTAAGTTTCTCCAAACAGGTGTTGGAGGCCAGGGAGTGGGGAATCTGCCAAGGAGAGCCCCTGCCTGCCGCCAAGTGGGTCCTTCTCCGGGTCATCAAACGAAAGTGGACAGAGCCCAGGTGGACCGGCCCGTATGAAGTGACGGAGCGGACCGAGCACGCAGTCCGGCTAAAAGGGAAAGGTGACTCCTGGTACCATTGGACACAGTGTGCTGAGGCACAAGATCCAGGGCGCACCCTTGAGGAAACACGGTCAGACCTGAAAAGGGGGCAGAATAATCCCCCGGTCCACCGCTCCGCTCAAAGGGCAGTCTACCCCGGAGAGTGAAGATACACCGCACCACACACACCACACACACATTCCCCTACCCCCTGCAGGAAAGGAGGCTGCCAGAAGGTTTCAATCCGTGAGACGGGAGGTTCCCATCTCACTCCACAGGACAGGAAGCAGCCCAAGGACGTTCTCCAAAACACTAACACACCTCACGCACACATACACCCACACACAGACACACATTCATATATCATGATATAAAAGAAAAAGAGAAACTGTCATAAATAGTGTGTTTGCTTATGCACAATATTATAGTGTGTTTTCTTATGCATAAATTTCTATCTTATTTCTTGTGCACAGGCTCCTCCTCCGACCATTGATCTGTGCCTAGGCCAGTAAAGGGGTTGAGGTCAATTGTGTAAAACGAGCCAATAAACATTCGGGTATTGACAGTCCCTCCTCAGGTGGGATGGGCATGATATATTTGGTCGGTGGAAGGGTCTCATATTATCTATGCTTATTTCTATTGCCGTGTTCGTGGCCATTCTGGTCACATGTGGTTGTTGCTGTATACCATGTATCAGAGCATTAATAGTACGCCTTATTACTGCTACATTAGAGAAACCTCCCCCGTCCCCAGCGCACCAGATGCCCCTGTTGAACTGCCAGGACCTCGACTCCAGCGATGATGAGGCTGAGTATTGATCTCATGTTGGTGAGATCAAAAGGGGGAATTGTAGAATAGTATCCTCCCTATGGCAGGAGTGAAACAGCTAACTATTAGGTTGCAACAATAAGGTGTTGTGAGAATAACCTTGAGGCCTGTGCTGATTGTCGTGTGGGAGAGCATGCTTGGCCGTTATCTAGAGAAGAGAACACTCCGACCATTGAAACTGAATAACAGGACATACAGGGGGGGTTGAGACACAACATCGGGCTCACGAGATATGGCTGGGGGCGGCCAGAGTACAAGAGAGGGAGAGAAAGGGAAATAGGTTTAGAATCTATTCTGCAGCGGCCGCTCTGATACATTCCCAGATATTTACCATTAGGGTTTCATATCTGCAAAATAAGGTAATTATTCAGCTTCTGTGTGTGTTTACTAATATATCATAGCATTAGACAAATGTTGATTAATTATTGGTAATTAACATAATAAAGTAATCATTGTTTTTATATCCCATTTTGTGTCTGAGTGATCTTCCTTGCCATCAACGAATTCGGAAAGGTTACCTGCGGAGAACCACCCTTCTCCATTGAGGCTAAAAACCTTAAC